>PVIA01007460.1:0-19681 GCA_004024845.1 Tonatia bakeri
AGGGAGAGGGAGAGGGAGAGGGAGAGGGAGAGGGAAGGGGAAAAAAAGAAACTAAATGAAACCAGAGACTCAGAGAAAGTACAGGAGCTGTCATAGTGCCACAGCCAGGACGTGGCCTTGAACCCAGGACAGTTGGACTTGGGCATCAACTCTCTGAGGAGCAAGGGCTGTGGGTCATACCACCGGCCCGGGTACCGACGTTCCTGGTGCAACCTGAGCTGAGAGGTGGGGATGGTACCATAACACCCTCACACAATGGGCACACTGTGCGAGCCAGTCCCGTGCTGGGTGCTCATGTGTGCGCACGCACGCGTATCGACTCACCAGCAGTGCCTCATCCCAGTAAACCCCAGGTTATCCCCCTTTGTAGTTGGGGAAACTCAGACCAAGAAGTTAAGTAACTGGCTCAGGTTCACACCCACGAGGACTCTAACTCAGGCTCCCGGGCTTCACACCTCTCCGCAGAGCTGAGCTGTGGGAACAGTCCCCTCCTCAGCAGGTGTTTGTGGAGCAAAGATAACCTCACACGGCAGAGCCCTGAAAGCAGAGCCGGACCTGTGGGAAGTGTCCAAGGAAGGTCAGGCACTGCTGTTATTCTTATGCACTCAGGTGTTCCACAATCCCCTGGGCGTACCTGCGGGGTGAGGCTCTCTTCTTGTTCACATCTGCGGAGGGGACGAAGATTCCTGCCCTCCTGGGGCTTCCTCAGCTCCGCCATTACCACCGTCTTGCCCATGTCCATCAGTGTCACTGTTACCATCACGGTCATCACCACCATCACCATCCTCATCACCAATTATCGCAACTGTTGTCTCTGTCACTGCCACCATGATCATCTTCATCACCACTATCACCATCCTCATCACCATCACCTGATCATTGTTACCATCTCTGTCACTGCCACCATGATCATCTTTATCACCATGATCTCCACCACAATCACCTCCATCATTGTCACCACTGTCACTACCACCATCACCATGATCTTCATCACCACCTCCACCATCATCATCACTACCATCACCATCCTCATCACTAATCACCTCCATCATTGTCACCATCCCTGTCATTGCCACCATGATCTCATCACCATGATCATCACTTCCATCATCTCCGTCATCGCCACCATCACCATCACCACCACGATCCCCATCACCATCCTCTGCACCGGCATCATCACCACCGTTATTGCCACCATGATCGCCTTCATCATCACCACCGCCCTCACCGCCATCATCTTCATGATCAGAACCATCACCATCTCCCCCACGTGCACAGTACCGGTGGTATTTACAGACAGATCAGTCTTGTGCTCCCATCTCTCCAGGATTCCTCTAGTCCCCCAGAAACATCATCCGCCTCTGGTTTTTAATTTGATTTGGTTTTGCTTTTTTTTTTTTTTTTGGTTGTTAAGTGTCTTAAGCCCCCCTCAAGTCCCAGGCGGGGTCACACGTCTCCCCTCAGAGGCCGCTCTTTCTCCTCTGGGGTGGTGGTGGTCGGTGCGAGTGTGCTGGAGGGCCAGGCCACCTCCACCAGTCTCTTCACCACCTCGCCCAGCTGCCCCAGACCCTGGACAGCCTCCGCCAGCTGGGTCAGCGACAGTTCCAGAGCCTGGCGCTCCTGCTGGTCCCGCTCCAGGGCCTGGGTTAGGCTCTGCAGCTGGCTGCCCACGTCCCGGACAGCAGCCACCAGCTCTACCAGGGCAGGTGGCTCACAAGCCATGACCCTTACAGGTGGCACTGAGGCCACACATGGGCCAACAGGACCTGAGCTCTGACTGGGCACTGGTCCCAGGCTGAGACTGTCAGGAGGTGGCTGAACTAAGGGATGGGCCGTGGGGGGCAGGTGGAGATCTGGAGTCTCAGTGGGGTTGGAGGCTGAGTGTGGGGTCTGAGGAGGTGGAGAGGTTAGTTGGGGGCTCTGGCTTCTGAGTGGTTTGAAGTCCTCAGTGGATGGTGTGTCCATGGTTGGGGCCGAAGAAGGCCTGGAGGGGTTAGACTCCGAGGCTGGAGAGGATTCTACGCTCGACACAGGGGATGTGGAGGAATGGGGGGCCCCCATGAAGTTCAACTGGGGGTGCAGGCTGGGCTCGCCTGTTGGTGCTGGAGCGGGAAAGGGACGTTCTGTTTCCAAGGAAGTTAGGAGGGACTTAGAAGTGATCACAGGGGTTGAGGTGGGGTCAAGAGTCAAGACTGGGTGAGTAGTAGTGGTAGAGTGAGGAGTTGTGGTGAGGTCAGAGGTTGTGGTGGGGTCAGAGGTTGTGGTGGAGTGAGTGGTCCTGGTGGGGTGAGAGGTCATGACAGGGTGAGGGATTGTGATGGGCTTAGGGGTTGTTGTGAGTTGACCAGTTGTGGTGGGGTGAGGGGTGGTGGTGGGGGGAGGGATCATGGTGGTGGAAGGTGTTGTGGGTGGGTGAGAAGCTGTGGCTGGGTGAGGGGTCATGGTGGGGTGAAGGGTCGTGGTGAGGTGGGTGATAATGGTAGTGTTGAGGGTCGTGGTGCGGTAAGAGGTCGTGATGGAGGGAGGAGCGGTGGTGGGGGGAGGCCTTATGGAGGGGTCTGGGGATCTGGAAGGTTCTGGAACTGTGCTGGAGTATGGAGTTGTGTCCCAGCCTGGGGCTGTGTCAGATTCTGAGGTCAACTCTGAGGTAGGGGAAAGATGAGTCACAACTGCGGGTACAGAGGGGTCAGAGGTCAGTTCTTTGGGCAAGGTGGGCAGTGGGGTGGGTGAAAGCTCAGGGGTCAGTGCTGGAACCACAGTGGCATCAAGGGTGGACAAAGTAAGGCCAGGGGTTGTCCAAGTGAGGTCAGAGTTCTTCCAGGAGGCCGGGTGTGGGCTGGGTGGCAAAGTGTCTGGAGGGTGAGAAGTCACCTCCGTTGAAGGTGAAGCTGCGTTGGGGGTGAGCTGTGGCGTCGAGTGGGAGGTCAGTGGTGGGCCCGGGGAAGGGGCGGGGGGCGCCGTCCGGTCCGCTGTGGGCCGCAGCAGCCGGCGATTGGGCCACGGTTTCCTTCCAGAACCTGGAGAAAAGATGGACCACTGAGGTCAGTCTGCCCCGCCCACCCTACAGCCCATCCCGCCCAGGAACAAGGCGGCCAATAGGAAGATGCAGGGCTTTGTGACGCCATCAGTCGCCGGCAGACTTCACTCCACCCCTTCTCCCCCACCACATCCCTGCCTCCTCGGATGTCTCCAGGCGCCACCTGGTGGCTCCCACTGGGGGAGGATGCTGGTATGCATGGTGGGGGGGCCTCGGATGCAGCGTGGTAATGGAAGCTGAAGGGGGCAGAAATGAGGGGACGATGCAGGAGGGTGGGTGGGGGGTGATGAGGTGTGGAAGCATGCGAGGAGATGCGGGAATTCTGGAAAGTTGGGGAATGTGGAGGGGTGGAAGGGGTAAAGGGCATCGGAGTGGGGGAGGGGTGGGAGAGACGCTAGTAGGGCTGGTGCAGGAGGGCTCGGAAGGGTCATCTCAGTAATCAAGATCAATATTTTTATGTCACATTTTAAAACCGTCACAGTTAGTGCCAAATCGACGATGAACAAAAAGCTAAAATTTCAACCCAAGGCAGACCCGAAATTAGGGGGAGTCTGGTGAGGTGAGTCAGATCCTGTCCCTTATTCAAAATTTTGACATTTCGTTCACTGTAGTTTATCTTTGTATGAATTTTATTTTTTAAAACTGTTGCATTAAGATTTAATTTTTCTTGCCCTGACTGGTGTGGCTTAGTGGGTTGGGCGCTGTCCTACAGACCTGGCACATGCCTGGGCCACGGGCTTCGGAGCCCGAGAGGCAACCAGTCAATGTTTCTCTTGCACATGGATGTTTCTCTCCCTCTCTTTCTCCCTCCCTTCCTCTCTCTAAAAATAAATAAACAAAATCTTTTTTTAAAAAGAGATTTAAAAAATTTTTTTTAAAGATTTTATTTATCTTGATTACTGAGGGTTTGGGCGCCCCCTACATTTTGGGCCCAGATGAGAAGCCCCTTCTTCCAAGTCAGTGTGAATTTTAACCCTTTTTACAGATGAGGAAAATCAAGCCAAGAAGGTAGGTAACTGGCCAGAAGTCACACATGCACGTGCATGCGTGTACACACACACACACACACACACACACCAGTTCACGAAGGACAAGAGATGAACCCAGGTGCTTTGTCTAGGCCGCTAAGTACCCAGAGTCTAGGCCGCTAAGTGCCACTCTCTCAGTGACAGGAGAGTTCTGTGCTGTCCTGTGTGGTCACATCGCATTAGTGAGCACTTAAATTGTGCCTAGTTCCACTAAGAAACTGTTTCATTTCTCACATTTTTAAAAATCCTCACCCGAGGGTGTGTTTATTGATTTTAAAGCCGGGGGGGAGAGAGAAACATCAATCGGTTGCTTCCCGTACGCATCCCAATCAGGGACTGAACCTGCAACCTAGGTATATGCCCTGACTGGGGATCAAACCTGTGACCTTTTGGTTTACAAGACAACGCTCCAACCAACAAAGCCACGCCAGCCAGGGCTGTCTGTTTTACTTTCACTTTTCTCCTCCTTCTCTGCAGTCTTCATCCCCCTCACCTTCTCCCCTCAGTACCTCCACGAACGTACTTGACATATGTCCTAGACATGTGTGTCCTTACCCAATGCAGAAAGCATGTATGTGTTTACATTAGTGTACGTGTACATGCACCTCTGCGTTTGTGAACCTGCAGATCCCCTGCTGTGAGGAACCTCACCCTTCCCTCAACGTTATCTCGTTAATACCTGTCCATGGTGCTGTGCGTGCAGCTAGTCACCGTGTGAGCAGTCATATGGAGTTCCATCGCCTCTCTCTCAGCTGCTCCCCTAATGCTGGGCACTCGGCGTGCCTCCGGCTCCCTGACGTTACCACAGGCCGAAGAGCCTGCTCATGCATGTCCCCTTGAGCCCGTGCAAGAATTTCCCCAGAACAACAGGACTGCTGAGTCACAATTCATAATCATCTTTAACTTCCACTAAAAACTGCTCGATGGGGTTTCATCGAACAATTACACCCAGTGGGAATGTCTGTCTCCCCACGTCCTCACCCACACGTGGTATTATTGACCATTTTGTCCCCCTGCTTGTTATTGTTTTGAGTCTTCTGACTCTTCCTGAGTGTGAGTGTTTCTGCATGTTCCCGTTGGCCATTTGGGCTTCCGCTTCCAGGAACAAACACCCTGCTTGTTGCTTTTGCCCACTTTCTTTTAGAGTTTCTTCCCATTTTCTCATTGATTTGTGCCTTGCAGAGTACAGGTTAGGGTTTCTGAACCTCGGCACTGTTGACACTTGGGACTGGATGACTCTTTGCTCAGTGGGGGGCCGTCCTGTGACTTCAGGTTGTGTAACAACATCTGCGGCCTCCCCGCCGCCCTAGGCTCCTGGTTGTGACACTCCAAACCATCTTCAGAGATTGCCAGTTGCCCCGAGTTGAGGGACACAGCTGTAGCTTGTAACCCCCTTATATACACTAGGGCACATTTCTGTTGGGCCTTTCTGGGGTAAGAGCTGGGTCACCATTGTGGAATTTGGAGTCCATCTCTCTGCCCCACCACATAAACATCCTCATCCCCTTGCCCCAGCTGCGTGCCTCACCTGCATCTCCACTGACCCTTGGAGCTGGCGAGGAATGGCCTGGGCTTCTGGTGGTGCCAGTGGTAACAGTGGGTCCAGATGCGCCTGTAGTGGTGGTCCCCTTGGCAAAGGCCCTTCCTGAAGGTGTGTCGCGTACCCGGTAAGGCTGATAACCATCCTTACCACCTGGAGAGATACGTGAGAACTGAGTGCCCCTTGCCCTTTTTTTACAATATTTATTTATTTATTTATTTATTTATTTATTTATTTATTTATTTATTTTCAGAGAGAGGGGAAGGGAGGGAGAAAGAGAGGGAGAGAAACATCAGTGTGTGGTTGCCTCTCGTATGCCCCCTACTGGGGACCTGGCCCACAACCCAGGCATGTGCCCTGACTGGAAATTGAACTGTCGACCCTTTGGTGCTCCCAAATGGGTGCAGATTCTCTTGCCCACCTTTAGCCCACATCCTTGGTGCTGTCAGACACTGTAATTTAGCAGTCTCATGGGGAGAGTGTAGGCGGAGGTGCCACAGTTTTGCTACAGACTACCAGAATGAAGCCCAGAGAAGGCAAAGAGTTTTCCCAAGTTCACACAGCTAAGGGGCAGCAGCAGGCTTCAGACCCAGGCAGCTGTACCTGGTTGTAACTGGAGACCTTGCTCCCTCTGGGTGCAGGCCTCCCGAGCCTCACTCCACTCCTCCCCTGGTGAGTTTTCACTTGCCCTCCATGCCATCATGCCCTGCTCTATTGCCTCTAAATGCTCCTTCCTCGCCTCCATCATCTTTTGCTGTCCTAACCTCTCTGTACCTCGACTTCTTTATCTGTAAAATGAGGCTAAGAACAGCACCTGTGTCATAAACTTCCATGGGGGGCAAATGAAGCAAGCCACTTAGACAATACTTAGCAGAAGAAGAGTATGCAATGAACATTGGCTATTGATACTGTTATTACCCCCCAACCTCTGAATGCAATCTTGCACGTCACCTTGGACGTCCTCCCCATCGAATGACCTCATGTAGCCATCACAGACAGTGATATCCCGAGTCCATGAGTCACCTCACCTTCCCAGCTCGGCGTGGGAGCAGCATTAGACACGGCTCTCTCTATCTGCCTGGCCTGGTCCATTCCCACAGCTTCACTTCCATCCTGCCAATTTACTTCGGCCACCCAGGCATCCCTAGGCTCCAGGGCCGCGCATCTGGGTGTGCCACAGCATCGCCACTGCACCTGCTCATGCTCCTGCTGCTGCCCCCTGCAGCGCTCCCCACCAGCAGAAGGTGGGTCTCCATCTCCTACCTCCCTCTCCTCACCCCATCACCAGATGCCATCAGCTCGACCCCCAGAACACAGCTGGAACACTGAGACACTTCTCTCTCAGTCTCCTCTGCCACGCAGGGTGAGGCCACTGTCACCTCTCCAAAGACCTCCTGGTCCCCCTGCATGCATTCCTCACGCATCATCCTGAGTCATCCTGAGTCGCTGCTTTGCAAATACGCATGTGGTCACGTGCTTCCCAGCTCACAGTGCTCCTCCGAGGCCTGTCACCGCACAGACCACGAAACCCAGGCTCCGGCTCCGCTCCAGCCACGCTGGTCTCCCAGGGCCCCACCTCAGCACTTTGCACACGCTGTTCCCTCTGTATGGAATGCCCTCCAAACAGAGATTTGTGTGGCTTCCCCCGCCTCTTCCTCGACATGGTCGCTTAAGTGGCACCTCCTTAGTGAGTCTTCTCTTGACCACCCAATTTTAAATTTCAACCAGCCTCCCTTGCCCTGCTCGCCACTGCTGTCTGTGTTCCCAGGGGTGAGTGCCCACGCCTGCCACATGGCAGACGCTCGGCCCACATGCATCGGCATCTGCGTCTCCAAATTCCACTGTGCGGGAAGCCTCAAGAAATGTTGCTCCGAGGAAAGTGGAAAGTGGTAATCCAGACTTCATGAGCCTCCAGCTTCACCTCCTGTACGCTCTGTCTACACTTACACCATGGTCTCTCATTCACTCAACAAATATGTAAACAAAACCCTACTGAGTCCCTACGATGTAGATTCTGTGGTAGAATAATGTTCCCCAAAGATGTCCATGCCTTAATCCCCAGAACCTGTGAGTATGTGACCTTATGTGACAAAGTATACTTTGCAGACGTGATTAACGGGGCCGACCTCGAGATGAAGACACTGTCCTGGACTCAACCAACTGGGCCCAATCTATTCACCCAAATCCTTGACACTGGAGAACTTCCTCCCAGCTGTTGTGGCAGAGGAAGGTGTGAAGGCAGAGAAAGGTCAAACACATGCGAACTGCAGGCTTTGATGACAGAGGAAGGGGCCGTGAACAAAAAACGAGGTGGCCTCTAGAAGTAGGAGAAGAAGATGAGAGAGCCAACTGTCTCCTGGAGCCTCCCAGGGGAATGCAGCCCTGTGAGGCCTCCGTAGGGCCTCTGACCCACAGAACTGCAGTGTAAGCTCGCGAGGTCTTAAGCCACGAAGCGTTTGGTGGTGTGTTATGGCAGCAGTAGAACTGACGCAGTTGAACGCTCAACAGAGCTAACGGTCTGGGGGAGGTGACCACGTGCTGGACCGGCAGTGCCATTCATTGTCTTGGCTGCAGCCCTGAGGATGCCCCCCTCCTGGTGTCACTGGTGCAGATCACACCATCTCCTCCCAGAGGTTTTCCCCACTGCTCCACTGAAACAGTCACTCCCTCCCTGGGACGCTGCAGCTGTTGTTCATTGTTGGTAAATAACTGCAACAACGGTTTGTGGTTTTCAGAAATTTCACACACATGTTGCCCACTAGCTTGGGGCATGAGGTCACCCGGCTAGCTCTGATTCCAGTGGGGCCACCACTGTGCCCCAGGGGAGTTGGACTCCGGAACTCATGGCTGTCGTTACTCCAGGAATGCGGTAATCTTTGCCAATGCAATGAGCAAAATGTGTGTGAAATCATTTAAAATGACCTCAAGTGTGGCTCCGTAACAACAGGACCTATGTCACCCAGTTGTTGGAACAGATGTGCCCAGCACAGAGGAAGTGAGCTCCCCTCGACTCTGGACAAGAGCCCTGGTGCTGGTTTTTTTGTTTGTTTGTTTTTTTCCCCCCAGAGGAAGAAGATGAGGCTCAAAGATGCAGAGTCGTATTTTTCAAGGTCACCTTGCTGGTGAGGATAGGAATTCACGTCTGTGGCTTCTCCCTGGTACCACTCGCGCCCGTCCCTCCAAGTCTTCCCATTACTGAGGTTGTGTATGTGACTCTCCTGAGATTTCCCTTGCACGGTGTGTAGTTCTGCACTGATCTCGGCTCCCGCATTGCCTTCTCTCCCACCAGAAAGGAACCCGAGGGCGGAACCGGCCTCCGCAGCTGCCCCCGCAGCCCACGCCTGACCGTCTTCCGCCACGAGGGGGCGCTACGGGATAAGGAGGCGGCACCGGGAGGCAGCGAACAAAGGCTCTGGAATCCTGGCTACACTGCACCGAGGAGCATCACCTCTAGAAACTGGCAGATTCAGCCCTAACTCACAACTTGGGCACCCCCAAATCACGGAGCCCCTCACCTGCCCCACAGAATCTGCAGCCGTGAGACTGGCAGCCGCTCTCTGGGACCACTACCCGTTTCGCTGGGCTTTATGGTTGTGGGCGTGCATCTGCCGGCGAGGTGCAGAGCGCGGGCGACTTAACGAGACCGAGACCGGAGACTGATTGATGCTTGCTCCTCACATCCATCCATCTTCCGCCCCACCCCTCTAGTGCAGGGCAGCAGTGCGCGCATGCGTGCTGAGTTCGTGGAAAAAGTGGGAAAGGAAATGAGAGGAGTGGTCGTCCTGAGGGGACCTGAAGGGGCGAGTCTCTGGGGAGAGGACGTGAGGAAGGGCACGTGGCGGGTGTCAAGGGCAAAGCCAGGGCATTGTGGGGGTGGGAGGTGGGTACGGTAGATGCACAAAGAAATGGAGAGGCTGTGAGGGGCACAGTCGGTGAAAAGGACTAGAAGGGGCAGAAATGGCGACTCCTGGGAGCCTGAGGGAACGAGGGAAGAAGCCACGTGTGAGGAACACGGAGTGAGCCAGAGAGTGACAGGACAAAATGGGCTGGAGACTTGGAGAAGGGGGGGCAAAGGGAGGGAGAGCGGGCTGAGAGTGTGAGGAAGGAGGGTGGGAGCCTGATGAGGGAGCATGACAGAGGATGCTTGGTGGGAAACAGAAATGGATAGTGAGGACCAGAAGTGGAAGTAACAGCCAGAAACTGAGCACAGAGCTGGACTGGAACACAAGGATCTCGAGCATGCACACACGCAAGGGCAGGACAAGCCGAGAAACTGGGGAGGATTCGTGGGTGGCGAACACAGTGTAGCAGCAGAGATGGAAGGTGGCTGAGTGACACAGGCCACAGGGCAGAAGGGACTCTGCTGGCGAGAGGGAAGAGTCAGGCTGGGGACAGAGCCCTCCACCCAGGTGCCCCCCAGATCAGAGCATCCACGTCCAGAAGGAGGGAGCCCGGGTGGGGATGAGGTCATAGCGACAGGGCGGCACCAGCTGTGCGAGGCTGGCTCTGGGCATCACAGCCTGACCCAAGGCCCCTGTAAGTTAGTGGGAGGACGTGGGCTCAGGCTGGGCTCAGCCAGAACTGCTCTCAAGAGACACACGGGGTCTCCTCTTCTAGGATCTGGAGGAGTGTTCTGGTTGAGCCCCAACGGGGAACAGCTTTAGGTTCTTGGAGCCCAGGAAACATGCCCGTGGTGCCTAGGACCCAGACCCACTCACTTAGGAGGGTCTTTCTGGGAGCCCTGGAGCCAGTGCATGGAGGCCCTGCCCCACCTGGCCATGCTCCTCACCTGGGCCAGGAAAGCGTCTCATTGCTGGGGAAGGGACCCTGGGGCTCTGGGTGCTGCCCCAGGAGATAGCGTGTCCAGGTGCCCCTGCAGCAGTGGTCCCCTGCATCAGCTCCTCTCCTGAGGTGGGGTCCCAGGTCCAGGGGGGATAGTCCTCCTCATCAGCATGGCCTTGGGAGACATTGGAAGAGGTATGAGCCCTGTTCCGCCTTGGAGGCCCCTGGTGCTGCTCCAAACACCCCTTCCAGAATCTCCTGGAGAGTCTCTGGGTCCCCTGACCCCCTGGCACCCTGACTCTGCCCCCCAAGCCCCACTGTCCCCAGTACCAGTGCAGGTCAGCCCCACGTCCTCCTCGTGGTCACAGTTGTGCTGTCCCCACGCCCCCGCAGGGCAGTCGCTCAGCGAGGTCTCAGTGCCTTTGCAGTGCATGTCGTCCAGCCAGATGGGCCCAGTCCCAGGGCCGTAGTGGGTTTTGCCCACGCGGGGCCGGACACGTCCACAGCCCAGCTCCCAGCAGGCCACAGCACTGTCCCGCAGATCCCAGTTGTCATCGCATACTGTCCCCCAGCGTCCGGCATGCCACACCTCCAGCCGGCCGGCACACCGGTTGGGTCCATCGGCCAGACGAACTCGGAAGGGGCCTGCAGTGGAAGGCCCCAGGTCAGAAGGGGTCACCTTAGGTCAGCCTCATCCCTTCTTGTGCCCTCCACTCACCTGACCCCCCATGGTCTTTGGATGACTCTGGAGAACCTTCTGCAGGGATCTCAGTTGATGACTCTGTAGAGAATGGAGGGATTTGCCTGATGCTGGTGACCTCAGAGGTCACCTCTTGGGAATCTTGAGTGGTTGGCATTGTCACAGTCTCAGAGGCTTGTTCCCAGGGAAGCTGGGAGGTTGGAGCTGTGGTGGTGTGTGAGGTCAGGCGGTGGCGGGCTTCGGTGGTCAGGACCACAGCGGTCTGGGAGGTCAGTTCTGGGGCACCCTGGGTGCCCAGGCCCCTGAAGTGCTTAGTGGTTGGCGTCATGGGGGCCTGAGTGGTCGGTCTCTTTGCATGCTTGGTCACCCACTTCTTGGTGCTCTTGGGCATCTTCCCGGGGGCCTTGGTGGTCTTCTCAGGAACACTGAGGGTCAGCCTCACAGAGGGCTTGGTGGCTAGCTCCCCAGGGAGCCAGGCATCTGGGTCTCTGCCCAGGCCGGGGAACCAGCTCCAGCTAAAGGGGTCTGAGATGGAGTCCACGCCAGCGGTCCCTGGAAGGTGGAACAGGAGACAGAGACAGTGGCAGACCCCAGAGTGTCAAGGTCGTCCATTCATGCCCCTTTCTGTCACCTTACTCTCTCCAGTCACCAAGCTCTTTGTTCATTCATGCATTCATTCATTCATTCTTGTCACAAATATTCAGCACCTCCTATGAGTCAGGCACTGTGTCTGACTGGCCAGCCAAAGCCAAGGCTGTTCCCAGCCTCCTGGGCACTCTCAATCGTGATGTAACGGACACTCCCGCCCGTCCTCTTGCCTCCTTCTTTCTGTACCTTCTGCTGGGTCTCCCCTCTGCCCTGTCCCGCTCTCACCAACCACGACAGTGGGACCAAGTCTGGAGGTGACTGCACAGCCCAAAATCCTTCTGTGGCTCCATGGCTCCCCCAGCAGGAAAGGGAGAGGGCCTCGGCTCAAGGCATGATGGGCGACGCCAACCTTCCAGCTGCCATGTGCTCACCCCACATCTTTCTGATTAGCACTCTGTGCAGTCAAGGGCTAACTCTGCCCAAAGAAAGGTCTGGCCTTGGCCCCTGGTGTCTAGGGGTGACTAAAGTCCTTGGAATGTCCTGCCTGATAAGAGTGTCTCCTCCGTCAGTGTTTGTCCGGCCGAGCTCCCGTAAAAACTCCGATACCAAGGCGGTGGGGGTACTTCCCAGGTTGGCATGTGTACTGTCTGACCCCCTAGGAAAGGACGGCAGGAAGCTGCACCCCATGTCTCCCGCACCCCGCCCCACCGCCTGCTCCCTCGGCGGATGTTAACCGGTGTCCTGTTGCCGCAAGCAACCACATCCCTGAGTGTGACCATGTCTCTGATTTTTGTGAGTCCTTCCAGAAAACTGTGGAAGCTGTGGATGGTCCTGTGGAACCTACCAAATTCTAACGTGTCCCATGGGTTTATATGATTTGTCGGTGCCTCTTTTCCCCAGTGAGGTGTGAGCTTCTCGGAGGCCAGGCCATGGTCACCGTGTGCAAAGGACCCCGCTCCGTGCCTGGCACTCAGTGAATGTTGGCAAGTGAATGGCACACGGGAGGCCCAGGTTTACTGAAGTGGACCTTCACCCTGGCTCCTCTCCGTGTCCCAGTGCCCCTACGTCCCCTTCCTTCCATCCTGGGGAGGACAAGGCCGCCCTCTGTGAGGGAAACCACTCTGATTCCTGGGGGAGGAGGAAGAAGAATCTCCACTCTGCCACTTAGTTGCTGTGAGACCTTGGGCAAGTTACTCAACCTCTCTCTAGGCCTCAGGGTCTTCAATAGCAAAATGGATATATCATCCACCAACCTGGACTTATTGTGAGGTGTGAGTACAGTCACACACATGTGAAAACACCCAGCCCAGGGCAGGGGCTTAGGAGGCAGGTGCTCAGTCGACACTAGTTCAGATGTTAGTTCCTGTTCCCTCCTCCAGGAAGCCCTCCCGGAGCCTGGATGGTGGGGACTCCTCACCAGTGCAGGTGACACCAACATCTTCATTGTGAGCGCAGTTGTGCTTCCCCCAGGGGGTGGCAGGGCAGTCGAGAAGCGACACCTCCATGCCTGTGCACCCCACATCGTCCAGCCAGATGGGGCCGGCGCCCCAGCCGAAGCGGCCTGCCGCAGGGTCTGGCTGCCGAGCTTCCCCACAGCCCAGCTCTCGGCAGACCACAGCCGAGTCCCGTGCATCCCAGCTGTCGTCACACACCGTGCCCCAGCGCCCGGCGTGCCACACCTCCAGCCGGCCGGAGCATCTGCTGGGTCCGGCCACCAGCCGCAGTTGCGGCGACCCTGGGGTGGAAGAGACCCAGAGGATTAGCGTTGGGGCTGCCATCCACTCTGAGAATCCTCCTCCAACCTCCCCTCTGTCCAAACTTCCTTCCTGGCAGCAAGCCTCTCCTGAGGCCTGTGTTGTACATTTGTCGACATCAGGCACAGGGATGAAGAGCCAGGCACAGGCTGGTGGCTCCTCGGAAAGCTGAACCTAGAATTGCCATGTGATCTAGAAGTTCCACTCCTAGAAATCTACCCCAAACCAGGGTGAAAATGGGTTTTTAAACAGACACCGGTGAGCAAAGGTTCATAGCAGCACTATTCACAAAGTCAAAGGTTGGAAACATCCTAAAATTCCATTGGTGGATAAATGGGCACACAAAACATGGTCTGTCATACAATGGAATATTACACAGCCATGAAAAGGAAGGAATGCCAACACCAGTCACAACATGGATGTGCTTTGAGCATATTATACTGACACAAGCCAGACACAAAAGAACAAATACTGTATGATTCCACTTAAATGAGGTACCAACTGTCATCAAATTCATAGAGAGAGCAAATCTAGTGGTGGGGGCTGGGGGACAGAGAATGAGGAGTTAGTGTTTAGTGGGTCTGAGGTTTCTGGAGATGGTGGTGGTGATGGCCGTACAACATTCGGAATGTACTTAACACTGCTGAACTGTATACTTAAAAATGGTTAAAATGACCCTGACTGGTGTGGTACAGTGGACTGAGTGCCGGCCTGAGAACCAAAGGGCCGCAGGTTTGAATCCCAGTCAGGGCGAATGCCTGGATTATGGGCCAGGTCCCCAGCAGGGGGAGCTCGAAAAGAAACCACATACTGATGTTTCTCGTCCTCTTTCTCTCCCTTCCCCCTCTAAAATATAAAAATCTTTTAAAACGTTAAAAAAGTCAATTTTGTGTTCTGTATATGCTACCACAAGAAAACATAATAATAAAGGGCCCTGGTCAGATGGCTCAGTTAGTTGCAGCATCATCCTGTACACCAAAGTGTTGCGGGTTTCATCTCTGGTCAGGGCCACATGCCTGAGTTAGGGGTTCAGTCCCCATTTGGGGTGCATACATTACGGGAGGCAACTGATTGATGTTTCTCTCTCACATTGATGTTTCTCTCTCCTCTCTCTCTCCCCTCTCCTTTCTCCCTAAAGTCAATAAATATATCCTTCGGTGAAAATGAAAAAAAAAATTTGCTCTGGAACAAACAGCTTTGATGAGTCCTGGCTTTCCCACATTTTAGCTGTGGCCTCAGTGTAACATGGAGACCACGGTGTCCACGGCATAAGTGGTGGGTTGTTACCTGTTACCTGGTGAAGAAGTGTAAAGCGCTTACAACAGTACTGGTCACACATGAGCCAGTGAACACTAAGTAGTTGTTGTTGTTATTATTCAGAAACAGAGGCCTAGGCCTGGCCCTGGCTGGGTGGCTCAGTTGGTTAGAGCATTGTCCTGATACTAAGGTTGCAGGTTCAATCCCCAATCAGGGCACATACAAAAAACAACCAATAAATGCATTTCAAAAAAAGAAAGAAAAGAGAAAGAAGCCTTCACTAACAGTGAACCAGTCCCTACTTCCTTCAGCCATGAAGAGAGAGCTGTGTTACTCATGCTTGTTTATTTTCTGAATTTCTGAGGCCTTGACATCTCCGGGCCTTGCTGACACTGCAGGGTCTGCCCCTCCTCAGGTAGCTAACTCCTAGAGATAGGAAATGGCTGGATCTCACTGTTTGTACACAAACCGGCCATCCGGAGCCCGCACCCCACCGCCTCCTTCGTGGGACCCACAGCCTTTATCCCCCAGGGCAGGCACCACACGCCAGGCAGGGGGCTGTTTCTCCCCCAGGAACCAGTCAAGGGTCCTGCCCACCACGCCCCAACCTCCCTCTGCCTCCTTGTGCATCCCCTTGTGGCCACACATGGCATGGCACTTCCCCTCCTCTCAGGAACGGAGACCATGACCTTTGCAAACAGAGACTTCTCCGGTCTGTTGGCCTCACCATCCCCCGGTAACAATAAAGCCTAGGTTTCAGAACAACAGCCGTGGTTGAAGGGTCCTTTCCGCATTTGAGAGAAGGAAGCAGACCTCAGAAAGGGCCCTGCATTCAAAACCTGGAAGCGAGCGAGGCCTCCGGACACCAGTCCCTCACCCTGTGCCCTGCGCACCTGCCCCCTCTTCCTTTGTCCCCGTGACAGTCTCTGAGCAGAGAAGAAGGGCACCGGGGCCGAACGGAGGAGCACACAGAAGCTAAGACCTTGTTTTGCAGGGAGAGAACGGACTCACCAGCTTCTGGCCCAGGCTCCCAAGGGGCAGCCGAGGAGGCAGACGGAGGTGAAATGCCCACTGTCCTCGAGGCCAGGTGTGCAGTAGGGAGCGGGGGCTGGGACGCTGCCTCCCTGGACACGGAGCTGTTGCTGCCCACTGCGGGGACCGTGGGAGGGCCGTAGGCGAGAGGCATGCCTGGGGCAGTGGCAGGGGCCAGGGATGGGGTGGTCATCACCCACCCTGCACTGCCCACAGCTGCTGCACCCTCCGCCCCAGGACACGGACGCAGGCCGAGGTTTCTCAGGTAACCTGGGGCCCATGGGCAGTCTGAGCAGAGGGAGTGGGGGCATGGAGCACTCGAGGAAAACACACAAGCCCCCCACTTCCTGTTCTCCTTCTGGGGCTCTGCAGCACCCACCTGCCAGCGTCTCCCAGAGCCCCTCACCGTCACACACGGCCCCGGCGTCCTCCCGGTGGTGACAGTCATGCTGGCCCCAGGGCCTCGACGGACAGAAGCGCAGGGCCGTCTCATTTCCCCTGCATCGCAGATCGTCCAGGAGGATGGGTCCAGCCCCCTCCCCGAAGAAGGCCCCTCCGGGCGCGGCCAGGGCGGCCCCGCAGCCCAGCTCTCGGCAGGCCACTGCGGCGTCCCGCAGGTCCCAGGCGTCGTCACACACCGACCCCCAGCGCCCACCATACCACACCTCCAGGCGGCCGGCACACCCGTGGGGGCCATCAGCCAGGCGCAGCCGGGGGGCCGGGCCTGGATGTGGGGGGGAGAGAGAACAGACAGACAGGCACCATCACGCTTCCTGCCCAGGAGGGGCCGGAGGCGAGGGGATGGCTCCGTGGTGGAAAAGCCACTCACTAGGAGTCCACGTCTGGTCCACACCCCACTTCTCCCCAGGCCCCCGCCTGCCCAGGGCAACGCAGTGTGACCGCCCTGACCCTGACATGTCTTGGCCTCCTGGCAGTGACACCTGGGGGATCGTCCTTCTCTGAAGGGGCTGTCCTGGGCACTGTCCAGCATATCAATCCAGCAGCCAGGGCCCCACCCCCAAGGTGTGAGGCACGCCCACACCTGGGACAACCAACCGTGTCTGCAGACTTTGCCGGGACCCCTGGGGAGTGGGGGTGGGGACACTGTGACCCTCCCCCTCCCCCGCCCCCAGGGACAACTGCCGGTCCAGGCAGTAGTGTGTTGTGGGTTCCAGGGAGCATCTGGGTCGGGTCTTCCTGGGTCACAGCTGGGATGCCACGGGGGTGGGGCAGGGTGTGGAGTCCATCCCTACCAGCCAGCATGGGGGGAGTGAGCCCGTCAGTGATCTAGGGCGAAGAGCAGGCCAGAGAGAAGGCGAAAACTCTTGCCCTACGTCTCCTGTTCCGTCTGCTCATAACGGGACAGGAGCATCCAGAGTTGATGAGAATGAACGATGTTAGGGCGCCAAGCTCCCTGGGCACCCCAGTGGGGTTCACTTCTCCTCGAGAACAATGGAACCGTCTCTGAAGCCTCGACTTACCTCCCGTGGACGGGCTCCATATGCTGCCCACCCAGTGGCAGGTGGAGGGACCCCCTCACTGTTGCCAGCCCCCAGCTCCAGGCCCCACCCTGTCCTGCGAGCCTCCATCCACACCGCGCACTGATCTTCACACCCAGGTGTCGGCGCACCATGCCACAGACCTGGCCCCGCGGCGGGACAGCCCCGGCTCAGGCGCAGGACACACCTGTGCAGACCAGCCCTGCATCCTCACTGTGGTCGCAGTTGCTCCGACCCCAGGGGCTCCGGGGACAGTCCCGAAGGGCCTGCTCACCGCCGCCACACCCTACGTCGTCCATCCACACGGGACCCGAGCCCTGGCCAAATCGGGCCCCTCCGGGGGCAGCCAGCGCCCCGCCACAGCCCAGCTCACGGCAGGCCACCGCGGCATCCCGCAGGTCCCAGCCGTCGTCACACACGGTCCCCCAGCGCCCCGCGTGCCACACCTCCAGGCGGCCCGCGCACCCGTGGGGGCCCGAGGTCAGGCGCAGCCGCTCTGCAGAGACAGAGATGGACAGTGGAGTCAAATGTCCCTTCCGGAGAGGGCAGTGGCCCGCCAGGCTGCTCAGGGAACAGTGAGAGTCTGCATGGGGCAGGGTGCCTGGGTGCTGGGAACAGACTCCTGGGTTCCCTGACCGGGTGGTGAGTGGTATGGGGGGGGCCTGGCCTGATTCTGAATCCTGGGGGCTGTGGGTTAACGGGAGGACACCCCAGGAGGTCCGGGTTGGTCCACACTGGGCTGGGCCTGCCCTGCCCCCATCCCGATCTGCAGAGGGGACTTACCCGGCCGGGCGGCTCCAGCGGTCAGCAAGGGGGCCCTGGTGGACTTGGCCTGCTTGGGTGGCCGGGGGCTCTTCTTCCGGGAGCTGCCCTGGGGGGTCCCAGCTGGGTGAGGGGCTGGGAGGGGAAACAGCAGGAAGGGAGGTGGGGAGCCACTCACCCCTGCTCCTGCCTGGGGGGCTGTGATGGGCACTTTGGGGGCTGGGGAGGAGAGGGGCATCTGTCTGCCCCCTGGGCCATCAGATGGGGAAGCTCTGCTCCCCCAAGGCTAAGCAGGAGGGGGGCATGCACAGGTGGACTCACTCTGAGTCATGGGGGGCTCCTCAGAGCTGGGGCTCAGCTCCTCAGACAGCCCTGGCCAGGGGTCCCCATCCAGGAGCGAGGGTGAGCCCTCTGTGTCCCTCGAGTTGGCCACACGCTGACCTGCGGAGAGCAGGGAAGCCATGGAGGAATAGGCCCCTCGAGAGGCTGGGTGGACCCCCTGGGCCGTGGTGAGTGCGGGCCCAGGAGGGAGATCCCTGAAGGGCGGGCTGAGACTCGGGGTCCTCACCTGCACAGACGACACCAGCGTCCTCCTCGTGGGAACACACGTGGGCCTTCCACCCTCGGTGGGGGCACCGCCCCAGCTGCCCCTCGCTGCCCCGGCAGGCCAGCTCGCTCAGCCACACGGGCCCCGCGCCCTCCCCGAAGAAGGCGCCCCCAGGGGCAGCCAGCGCCCCGCCGCAGCCCAGCTCCCGGCAGGCCACCGCGGCGTCCCGCAGGTCCCAGCCGTCGTCACATACGGTCCCCCAGCGCCCACTGTGCCGTACCTCCAGGCGGCCCGCGCACCCGTGGGGGCCGTCGGCCAGGCGCAACCGCTCTAAGGGGACAGGGGGAAGGCCGTGACATCCCAGAGGCCCTGGGGCCAAAAGCTGTCTTAAAGGGTGGGGACCCCAACGCCTGGGTGCTCAGCAAAGGCCCTGTTGTGAGGGCGTGGCTGGCAGGCCACCCAGGGAGCTCTGAGGGGAAAGGTGCCCTGAGGTCACAGCCCGATGGGGGGGGGGCAGGGTCCCAGGGGAGGGCAAGGCCAGGAATGGGGCGGGCTTGGGGCTGGGTGAGGCCAGCCGGGAGGGCATTCGGGGCCACTTACCGACAGCATGGATCCCCACCAGAGTGGCTGGAAGGGGGGTTGGAGGGGTGGGACACAGTGAGGGCAGGCCCAGGGGTCCTCTCTCCAGCACAGGCCCCTCATCTTGAACACCCCAACACCCACCCGGCCACACACACACACACACACACAAACCCTCGAACCTCTGAGCCAGCAAACCCCCACTGGCAGGGAAAGGAGACACTGGTCCCAGGAGGAGGGGACCCAGATGTCACGGGTCAGGGCTGGGGACCAGGCCCTTGTGGTCCCCAGAGGCCTGCCTGGCTGAAGGTCAAATGGTGGGTAAAGACCCACAAGGGTCAGAGCTGGTGTGGGGGCTCAGGCAGGTTCCTGGGGTTCCTCAGACAGCAGGACTGGGCGTGCAGAAGGCTGGGTCCCTGAGGAAGTCGGGCAGGGAGGGCAGACATCCTGCATCCCCGAGCACCAGGAATGGACCCCGGAAGTCTGAATTCCTCAAGTGAATGAGCTCAGGGGTCAGGGGGTGGGGCTCAAGTCCTGGAGTCTCCAAGGAGAAGGGGCCACTCACCGAGGAGGCAG
>PVIA01007460.1:19781-83109 GCA_004024845.1 Tonatia bakeri
GGGGCTGGCCAGCGGCTGAGGCCTGGGGAGGAGGGGGGTTGCGGGCGGGAGGGAGGGAGGGTGTCCAACTGCAAACACCCACACAGAGCCGGCCAGGCTCGCCCGGCGGTTGCGGAGATGCTTAGGGGACGGCAGGCTGCAGGGAAGGGACGGACGGGGTGCACATGGAGGCTGGCCGTGTGGGCAGGGCACCCACCCCTTTGCCTGCTCTCGTGTCCAGCCACGTGCTGGGACCAGGGCGGAGGGGCTGGAGTCTGGATTCCAGGGAGTCGCTGGGCTTGGGGATCACGGTTCAGCAGCAAGAGGGATTCCAGCCAGACACCAGGAAGGACTTTCTGGACTGGGAAAGGAGAAGGAGAAACCCCTTTCTCCATTCCCCCGACTGGAGTTGGATGCAAGGCCCCCCATCTCGGGAAAAAGTGGTTGAACTTGTACATCCCCTCAGGGAACTGGGGCGGGGGATGGGCAGAGCCAAGGCCCAGGCCTGGGCGGGAGGCAGCTGCACACTACTCAGGCACACTCACACACTCAGCACCGGCAGCTGGGAGGCGGAAAACTTCGGTAATGGGGAGCGTGAGTCAGAGGGCTGGCTGGGATCGGGGCTGCCCTGAGCTCATCACCTCCCCTTCGACCGGGGCCAGCACCCCCACCAACAATTCATGTCAGCTCGAGGGAAGGAGGGGCCAAACGGAAGCGGGTGGTTCGCAGACAGACTGGAAAAGGCATCAGAGAGAGAGAGCCAGCACGGAGCAGCTTCAGGCTTTATTAACAATTGAGTGTAAAAAAACCAGACGGGTCTGGCCAACCCTCTCAGCCTCCACCTTCCCCCCGGGGAGCGCTCGACCCCTCCTGGCCAGGGCTGTCCCGCAGAGGCTCTGCTCATCCCTCTGGCTCCAGACCCATCCCCTTCAAGCACACCCACCAAACCCCACCCAGCTGCAGGGGCCTCGTCCCCACTTGAAAGAGACAGACCAGAGAGGCTTCTCAGTGCAGACAGAACCTGAGGCCAGGGGGTTGGACAGGCTGACCTCTCAGAGAAGTTCACACATCACGGACGAACCTAAGACTGCAGTCGGGTCTCTTGCCCTCTGCAGGCCTGAGTTTCTTGGCCCTGGGTGGGCTGGGGATTTGCACAGGGAAGACATGAACGTGCCTGCTGCACACAGTAGGTGCTCGTGCACACAGTAGGTGCTCAGCTCAGAGTCACAGGTCCTTGCTGAACTCCCTCACCAGAGTGTAGCCCATGCAGCCCCAGCTCCCCTCCGCCTGGTAGCCACAGCCCTCCAACATCCCAGCCACACCCCAAGCTGCCACAGCCATGGGGACCACCAGGCGGGCTCGGGGCTCCCCTGCCCCCGCTGCCCAGGCGCGCACCCGGGACTCCGCAAAGGCCAGCAGCCGCCTGCCCACGCCCTGGCGACGGTGCCAGCGGGAGACGGAGAGGCGGGTGACCCGGGCCCCGTCCCCAGCGTTGGAGCCCAGAGCCAGGGCCAGGACCCCACACACGTCACCGGAGCCGCACACTGCCACCCAGGGCCCTCCCAGACCGCCCGGAGGAGGCAATGAGCCCCACCGGGCCCGAAGGCCCAGCTTCATGGCTGCCACAGCCAGGAACACGGGCAGGAGGAGGGCCAGGGCAAAGGAGGCCAGGACGAAGCGCAGGCCACTGCTGGCCGCCGCCAGGAGGAGCAGGGCAGGCGGCCGTGTCAGGGCGTGGAGGGCCACTCGGTTCTCCGTGTCCTTCACACCAGCCTGTGGGTAGGAGGGGTCGTCAGAGTTGGGGACCTGGCCTTCCATCACGCTAGGGCCCCCATGGGCACCAGGGTCTAGGAGAGGAGCCTGACCCTGTCCAGGAGGGATCTGGGGTGGGGGCTCCTAAAGGAGAAAGGAAAGCAGTGTGACGGGCTTTAGGCAGAGGGACCAGCAGGGCGAGGACCCCGGCTGCCCTAGACACCAGCACACACATCTGGCACACTGCGCTGTGAGTGAGGGAGTGAGTGAGTAAGCGTGACTTAGAAGCTCTGGGGTCACCCAATTCAGGAGGACAGAAGGGACGCACCAGGGAGGGTTGAAGCCAGAACAGGACAGGGAAATGCCCCCAGGCTAGAAAAGCAGCTTTCTCTGGACAGCAAGAGAGGACCCTGGTGTGGGTGGACTTGAGTACAGGGCCAAGGCCCCAGGGGCTCTCCTCTGAAGAGTGTGGGGTGGGAGGTGGCATCCCTCACAGCCCTTCCTGACCCTGAGGGAAGGAAGAAGGCACTAGGAGGAGAAGGGGCCAGGCCAGAAGTGGCTTAGAACAAAAGCTGCTTCTCCAGGGCTCTGGGCTGGTTCTGCCTGCAGCGGGGCTGAAGCCGCTCAGTCGGCTGCCCCGCCCCCAGGCTAGGCTCACTAGTGCCCACCCCCGCACCCTCACCTTCAGCATCTCCAGCACCAGGGGCTTCTCATCTTCCCTCATCTCCCGCACCGACAGGTGGCTGGGGGCCATGGCAGCCCCGGCGCCCCTAAGGGAGCAGGCGTGCACCTGGTGAAAATAAGCAGGTCAGCATCAGGAACGCACCTCGGGTCCCCAGGAGCCTCAAGGGTGGACACCAGCTGCAGCATGTCCCAGATGAAAGCACTGGGACGCTCGGGGCCTCCCGAACGAGAGCCGAGGCGGGACGGGCTGTCTCCTCCGCCCGGCGAGCTTCCTAACGTCTCCAGGGATCCTGCCCCCACCCCACCCCGTGGCGTTCAGCGATCTACCCCTAAAAGCCGTGCGGACGCCGACACCTGGCAACACGGGGCTCCTTCCCAGGCTCCGGGGCTGCCCTGGGGATTGGGAACATCCCCCGCAACGGCCAGGGGATGGACCGCACTCCCCTGTCCCAGGCGCCCGCCTCCCACAGTCGCCGCAGGACAGAGACCCGCGAGCACCCCCGCGAGCAGCTCTGCTCGTTTGATAAGGTGTGTGTGCCTGCTGGGTGGGCAGGGTCCGGAAAGGGTCGCCGGCGGAAGTGACGCCAGACACCGCACGTTGGGGGCGGGGCAGCACCTACTGTGGGCCTTAGCAACCGTTGCCAAGCTCCCTGGCAGGGGTGGGCTGCCGAAGAGCTACGGCAGGACGCGGAGACCCTGCGGGGATGGAGTTGGGGGCGGAGGAATTATGGAGAAAGGGGACCCGTAGGACGACGGGGCAGATGCCTGCTGAGTGGGGTCCTCACCCATCCGAAGGTGGGGGGGCGTGCCCTGGCTTCCCGACGTTCACTGGTTGCTAAGCAACCTGGGCGTGGAAGTAGGGGCGACCATGGGAGCCAATCATTCTGATTGGCTCCGGGGCTGTAGCCGCCATCCTGAGCCCCAAGCGCTCCCAAACTCGCCCACCCTAGGGACTCCTGCCCCAACCCACCCGTGCTCAGTGACCTTCGGGACAAGCGTTCCTTCCATCCATTTTTCAGATGAGGGGACGTGTGGGGTGACTTACAGCGAACAAGTGGCAGCCCAGCGTTCTAGATTCCACCGCCTCCCGGTTCGTGACTAGTGCACCCCCTTTTTAAGGGTAAGAGGAGCCCCACATAGAAGTAGTGGCCCCAAGACGCAAAGCAAGTCACCTGTGAACCCGGAGGCAAGGGAAGACTCCAGATCCCCAATAAAACCAAACACAGGAGGAGATTCTGGTCTTTATTAGCAAGCCCTGCCTGCAGCTCTCCTGCCTAGGCAGGAGCAAGTCAGGGTCTCGCTGTGGGGCGGGGAGAGGTACCAGCAGTTCTACTCAAAAAGTGTGCACCAGCTGGACTGCGGGCAGAGTCTGGACAATCTGGATGGAGGGCAGGCCCTGCGAGGCCATGCCCCCCGGCACAGCTCCTGCAGGGACCACTTGTACCATCTGGGAGGCGGGGGCAGCGGGGACGCCGGCAGGGACAGAGGCTGGGCTGGCTGCCGGTGGGGCCAGCAGCTGCAGTGTGGCAGCACCGCCCCCAACACTGCTGTTCTCCAGAAGCTCGGTGGCCGGAGCACTGCGGATGATGAGCAGTTTCTGTCCCGGCGGCCCGGGGGCGGGCGGCTCAGCCAGCCCTGAGGGGAGGGTCTCCACCTCCTGCACACAGAGCTGGGTCTGCTCCCCGTCTGCCCCACTCAGCACCAGCACGCTCTGCAACCCCTCGTCCGTCTGCAGTGTCTCAAAGAGCACATCCTGGACCACACCAGTGGTGGCCTCACTGTCACCCGGCTCCCCGGGGCCAGAGCCCGCCAGCAACTCCTCGGGTGTCTCACTCTGAACCACCAGCAGGTTGGGGGTCTCAGTGGTCACGGCTCCCGCACTAGGGCTGGACATCTGGCCCGCCACAGGCTGGAGCTGGACTGCGGTCACCTCCTGGGCAGGCTGGAGCTGGACCGTAGTCATTTCCTGTGCCGGTTGTAGCTGGACAGTGGTCACTTCCTGTGCCGGCTGAAGTTGCACTGTGGCCACTTCTGGGGCTGGCCGCAGGGGCTGGAGCTGGACCCCACTCACTTCCGGCGGCCCCGCCTCCCCACCCCCCACATTCTGCAGAAGGATAAGGCTCTGCCCTGCCCCATTGGCCCCGGCGTTGCCCCCTCCCTGCACCCCCAGTCCCCCAGGGCCTGGCAGCCACACTACTCCAGGCCCCTGCCCAGATTTCCCTACTGCCCGCAAGCCTTGTTTTGCCCGGCCACTCCCACCACCGGTAGTGGAGGGCAACAGGATGAGCTTAGGGGGTGCGGGGGGCGGCGGGGGCGTAGGGGACTGCACACTGCTGGGGATGAGCTGGAGGCCCTGGGCTGTCTGCACCAGGAGGAATGTCTGCGAGTTAGGGGCTGCTGGGCCCAGGGGTGGGGCCTGAGCTGGGCCCCCTGCCACCTCTAGGGAGAGCGTCGCCTGGAGGTGGGGGAGCACGTGGACATCTTGGGTGGCTGCTGGAGCTGGGGCGGCAGCCAACGGGGCGGGGGGCGGGGGCCCACTGGCGGGGGCGGCAGGGGTGTGCGTCCTCAGGTGCCGCTGCAGGTAGGCCGCCATGACGAAGCTGCGCCCGCAGATGGGGCAGGCGAAGGGGCGTTCGGCTGAGTGGGTGCGCTGATGCAGCAGCAGGTTGGAGGAGTGCGTGAAGGTCTTGGGGCAGAGCGGACAGCGGAAGGGCCGCTCGCCCGTGTGCACTCGCTGGTGCTGCCGTAGGTTGGAGGTCTGCGCGAAACTCTTGCCGCAGACACCGCAGGCATGCGGCCGCTCGCCCGTGTGCACGTGGCGGTGGCGCCGCAGGCACGATGTGTTGCGGAAGGCCTTGCCGCACTCTCCGCAGGCATAGGGTCGCTCGCCCGTGTGCAGCCGTAGGTGGTACTGGTAGTGCGACGACCACTTGAAGGTCTGGCCGCACTGGCCGCAGGTGAAGGCCCGCAAGCCCGTGTGCACGCGCTGGTGGATGGCCAGCAGCGAAGAGCGTTTGAAAGCCTTGCCACACTCGCCACACTGGTAGGGCCGCTCGCCCGTATGGTCCCGCAGGTGGTAGCGCAGTCCTGACGAGCCCTTGAAGGCCTTGCCGCACTCGCCGCACTTGTAGGGCCGCTCAGTGGAGGCGGGCACAGGTGCTGGCGCAGGTGGCTGTGGGGCGGGGGCGGCAGGGGCTAGCGGCTCCTGAGGGCAGGTAACCTCCGCGGCCTCGGCCTGGGGGGGTGGGCGCCCCGCCGCCGCCTCCTCCACATGACACTGCTGATGCGCCAGGAGGCTGGCTAGCTGTGGGAAGGCACCATCGCAGCTGCCACAGCGGAATGCCTGCCCACTGGCTGCCCCGTGGCTGTGCTGGTGGCGGGAGAGTCCGGCCACTGTCCGGAAGGACTTCCCGCAGGGAAGGCAGGGGAAGCTGGGGGTGGCAGTGGCAGGAAACGGCTGCGGCTCCGCCGATGGCGGGGCAGCCTTGGGTGTCTCCGGGGGCGCGTCCCGGGGTGCAGCCACCGCCTCGGGCCCCGGGCAGGGCTGGTGCTCCAGCAGCAATTCCTCGCTGCCGAAGCCCAGCTCGCAGCCGTCGCAGCGGTACACCAGCTCCACCGTCGTCTCAGCTGCAGCCAGAAAGAGCTCAGGCACCACGGGCGGGGGTGCGGGTGGCGGGGGCGCTGGAGGGCTAGGAGAGGGCAGGTGTGGCTGCAGGTAAGGGTCAGTGAAGACCTTGGCTGGCTCCCTCGGCTGTGGAGGCCCAGGGGCGGAGGCGGGGGTGGCGCCATGGTTGCGCTGATGCAGCAGCAGGTTGGAGGAGTGCGTGAAGGTCTTGGGGCAGAGTGGGCAGCGGAAGGGCCGCTCGCCCGTGTGCACTCGCTGGTGCTGCCGCAGGTTGGTACTCTGCGTGAAGCTCTTGCCGCAGACGCCGCAGGTGTAGGGCCTCTCACCCGTGTGCACGTGGCGGTGGCGCCGCAGGCTGGATGAATTCTTGAAGGCCTTGGGGCAGTCGGGACAGGGGTAGGGACGCTCGCCCGTGTGCTGGCGCAGGTGGTACTGGTAGTGCGACGACCACTTGAAGGCCAGGCCACACTGGCCACAGGTGAAAGCCCGCACGCCCGTGTGCACGCTGCGGTGGATCTGCAGCAGCGAGGAGCGCTTGAAGGCCTTGGGGCAGTCGGAACACTGGTAGGGCCGCTCACCAGTGTGGCCCCGCTGGTGGTAAAGCAGGGCTGACGAGCCCTTGAAGGCCTTGGGGCAATCCGGGCACTTGTAGGGCCGCTCGCCCGTGTGTGTGCGCTGGTGGTGCAGGAGCCGGGAGGACCAGCGGAAAGACTTGCCACACTCCCCACACTCGTACTGGGCCGCCGGGGCCGGGGCCGCGGGGCCGGGCTTCTCCCCTGCGCCCTCCTCAGTGGAGGCCGGCGCCATGTCAGCGTGGGAGCCGACCATCACACCTGGGGGAGGCGGAATTCCGGGTCAGGGGAGGGTGGTGCCCCCCCACTCACACACAGGGTCATCTCAGCCCCTTTCAGAATCAGGGACACCTCCCGAGCCCACCCTCACTGCAGCAGCCTCCCTCAGCATTAAGGCTCCCAATGGTCCAGGTTTGTCACACTATGCAAGACTTCAGGTGCTAAACCTCCAGCAAATTAGGACAAGTGGGCCACTAGCCTTAGGAGGTTAACCATCTCCTCCAGCAGGCTGGACAGGAACGAGAAGGCTGGTCCTGGCCTGTAGGGCTATGCTCTGAGGATGGCCTGTCCTTGACGTAAGCCAGGGTCTCTCCAGCACCCTGACTTTGGACCCTTAGTGCCTCTCACTGAAAAGACTCATTCTCCCCCTGCCTCAACACCCAAGCCCACTGCAGGACTCTTAGTACCTTTACTGTAACCAAAGCCCCTGTGAACATCACACTGCCCACCACCACCTACCCTGCTTGCCTCTTCCCTCTCGGTACCCTGACCAAAATGCCCTAAACTCTGCTAGGTCTCTGATCTGCTGACCTGGCCCTGCAGGCTGTGTGCACTCTGCCCCCATCCAGAGTCCTCACTTCCCCTCAACCAGGAGAAGGACTGCAGGTGACCGGAAACAGATGGGCATCGGCGTCCCTCTGCATTCATGCCCAAGGACTGCAGATCTCTCCCTGCCCTGGCCCGCACTGCTTGTCTCCATCTCTTGGTCCATCCACACCCCAGCTCATACTTGCACGTTTCTTTTCCCCTCAAACCTCTCTCCTTTCCCCTCCTGCTCTCACCAGGGGACCCTGCCATTGACCTCAGCACTGGAAAATTAACAACAGTCAGGAGAGAAGGTTACCATGTCCCGACCTCTACACCCATGGTTCTCAACGGGGCAAGGAAGACGCCCCCTCGGTGGCACACTGGCCCCAGGGTCATCAGACAACGCCTGGAGAATGTCCTGGTTGTGAGGTGGTTGACTGGAGGGGCAGGTGCTCCTGGCATCTAGTGGGGGGTGGCCAGGGAGTCTGCTCCACATCCTGCAGTGCACAGGACAGCCCACCCCCACAGCAAAGAGCGATCCATTTCAAATGCCACTGGTGCTGAGGCTGAGAAACCAACATGATCCCCTTCCTGCTGCTTGCCTCTGGGCCTGTGGACACTACATTCCCTCCTACAGCAATGTCCCTCATCTCCCAGACCCCTCCTCCCACCAGGATACCCACAAGCTATGCCTCCCATCTTTTAAAAACAAAAACAAAAAACTTCACCCCACCTCCCTCTCCAGTTACAACCTCCTTTCTCTCCACCCTTTTGCACCAGAGCATCTCAGAGCTGCTGTCAAAATCGACTCCTTCCTGCCTCAGACCTGGGTTCAGGTCCTCCTCCTCCAACTCCACTCATGGCCTTAGTGTTTTTTCCACAGCATTTATCATCTTCTAACCTGCTTTATAATCAGGGTTTCTGGATTTCAGCACTGTTGCAATCTGGAGCTGGACCAGTGTCCAGGGGGCTGTACCGCTGTAAGGTGTTTAGCACCATCCCTGGCCCCTACCCACTAGATTCCAGCGATTTCTTATTCATGCTCATCCTAGCGTCTAGAATAACTCCTGGCACATAGTGAGTACTCGGTAAACGTAGCTTGACTGAACGAAGTCTGAGCATCCCCTTTGGACAGGTCATAAACTTCCCTGTACAGTTCTGAGCGTCTCCCTTAAAATGCAGACAAGTCCTTTTAAGAGACCATTATCTCAGGAAGCTGCATGTGCCTTTCTGAAGGCCAGGAATGCCTTAAAGGAGACACCCTGCTCTGCAAGAGCCGGGGCACACCTTTTTCCGAGAGAGCGCCTTCCAGAAGGCCGGACCACACCCTTCCATCAGACCCAACTTCCCCTTTAAGACGGTGCTCTGATGCACCCCATCTCCACCTGCGCTGAGCTAAACTAGGGGCTGCTTTGAAGCCATCTGGATTCATAAGTTTTTCCCGTCAACATCTGTGACACTGTCACCAGCATTTAAAGAGAGAATCCATTCTTAGTGGGGTTGAAAGCAGGAAGCTACAGTATACTGCCGACCTGCCCCGCCCCACTGAAACCAATTCTCCGTCCTTTAAGAGGGCGGAGCCTGCCCGGCCGATAAAAGTCGGAGGTGAAGTAGCGTCCTTCCCTTTAAGGTATCCCTTCCGGTTTCACTCTCGCCGCTTCGCCAACGTCCCCGCCCTCCGGTCCCTCCCCCCACCCCACCCCTCCGGTCTCTCACCTGCGGCCCCGACCCTGGGAACGAGCGGAGACCCAGAGCCTTCCCGCAGGGGCCGATGGGAAGGCTGGGCCCCTGCGGCGGCGGTGCAGGACTGGGGGCCGGGGAGGGGGGCGGGGGTGCGCTCCCTCCCAACGGCCCCCGGCGCGAGGCACCCAACCTTTATCAGCGGCCACTCGCGCACACAAACCCCGACGTCGCCGTGGATGCATCACGACGCACGTGCGCCCAAGCCCCGCCCCCATCTGGCCGCTGCGGCGCTCCCCAGGCTTCCAGGACGCGAGGCGTTCTGGGAATTGTAGTTCTTCTTGGACGCTGCCCGCCGGCGGTTGTGAGGGTCCGCCGGAGGCCCTGAAAAGCCGAGTCTGGATGCGGGATTGCACGTTCCACTTCATTAGTACTGAGTCCTTCTTGTCTATAATAGACACCCTCCTCGGCGGTGCGATTCGAGCAGGCCTCACCCACCAGGGGTGCGGTCACTTGTGGCCTGGTCCCACACCTAGGCCCTGGGGCTCCCTTTCCTAGTACTGAAACCTGCACAGGGATTGCCTCCCTCAGAGGTTATGCGTGCTCGCCCTTCCCCGCCTCATGCTGTCTGCACGCGTGGTGGTGCGGGAACACGGGCCCTGCAGAGCTAGGGGCTGGCTGCCCAGATCGGGCCAAGACTTCTCCCTGCTTTCCCCACTCAGTCCCCGCAGGCTTCTGCCTTCCAGCCCAGCCACACTTTTTCTGCGAGGCATGCAACGCAGGTTCCTCAACCATGCGACTAGTGACATTTGGACTCCATCAGACTTTGCTGTGGGGGCATCCTCTGCATTGTACGGTGGTCGGCAGTATCCCTGGCCTCCACCGCAGGCCAATAGCAACCCCGCTGCATCTGCCCCGCACCTACTGACAGCTGTCTCCAGATTACACCACGTGTCCCCTGATGACAACTGCTCCAGTGCCTTCCCCCTTAGCCAGAGGGCCAGTCCACGTGCTGTTGCTCACACCAGAGCGCCCTCCTACTCCTAGCCAACCCCTTCTCAACTGCTACTGGAAAGCCCTGAAGCTAGGTGGGGCCCCATTACATGCTCAGTGACTCTCATCTGCGTTCCACGACAGCAGGAACAGGCCTATCTTTGCTACCTGAGTGTCGCCATTAACCAGCAAGGAGCCTGATCAGAAGCAGGTGGCACTCTTCGTGGAATGAGTGCAGCCTCAGTCCGATCCAGTTCCCCAAGGCCCACAGGCAGGCTGGAACTCAGTCCTGACCTGAGCTGATTTGGACCTGCTTCCACATGGTCTGCAAGGCATCCCTGTGAATGCGTGCCTGTAACACCCTTGGCTGCCAGCTCAGCCCCAACATTCCTTTCCCTTCAGCTTCTGCCTCCCCCACCAGAAAGGAGGCTACCGAAGGCACTGGGAGGGGCACCTGAGCTACCGAGGGGTGAGGAGGGCAAGACAGGAGAGTAGCGGGCACCAGAGGTAGAGCTGAGAGCTAGACCCCTGTCCCCTGGGGTCCAGCCCTACCTGCATCTGAGGCTGCCAAACACACCAGACATCGCCCCCTAACCTTGGCTCCCAGGTGGAGGGAGTCCACCCTGAGTGGGGCTATGGATGTGCTGCTCAGTGGGCTATGGGCAGGCGTGGCCCAGAGGTACAGAGCCCACACCCACCTCATGCCTCAGGCCTCTGGAGACCCCACAGTAGTAAAAGGAGCTCCAGTCAGCTCCCCTTTACCTGCCTGTCCCAGGTGTTATGGTGGAGGTAAGAGAGAGAGGGTCCCAGCATCTGCCCTTGGTTTGCCCCTTTCAGGCGGGGTTTCTTAACCACCTCCTGCACTGCAAAAAGGACACTTCCCCAGCTTCCGGGATAGTCCAGCTCTGAGGGGCCCAGCCAGGACCACACTGTGTCCTCTGCCAACTTGATGACAGGGTAGTATGTCCCACCCATGCTTCTGACCCCTAGGTACTGGAACCCCCACGCCGCCTCCCTTCCCTCTGTGGTAGACAGCTGATTCTGGTTTTGGCAACTGTGTCGCCTCAGTGAGGACACAGCCTATGGTCACTAGAGAAGAGAGGATTGGGGGCTGGGGCAAGCGGTGTGCCCAGAGGAAGCATCTGGACACAGCAAAGACAGGAATCTCAGGACCAGAAACTAAAAATAAAATATCCTTAGGCCCTGGCTGGGTAGTTCAGTTGGTCAGAGTACTGTCCTGATACTTCAAGTATCAGGGTTCAATCCCCCAGTCAGGGCACCTCTAAGAATCAACCAATGAATGAATAAATACGTCAAACAAATTGATGTTCCTCTCTCTCTCTCTCTCACTTATTCTCTCTAAAGTCAATAAAAATGAAAAATAAAACCTACAACAAAAGACAAATAAAAATAAAATACCTGTTTTCACATAAGAGGATGCACTTTAAGCAAGGGTAGGTGGGGTGAGAGGAGTCCCAGTTGTGCCAACACCCCCCCCCCGCAGAGAGGGAGCCCAGGGGGCCAGCTTGACCCCCTGCAGGCTAAGGGTGCTCCTTTCTGGCATCTCAGGGGCTCCCACGGGTGCCCCGGCTTGGGCGGCCTGGCCTTTCCACATGGAAGGAGTGTGGTCCCCAGTTCACTGAGGGTAAAGAAAGGCTTTCTGAAGTCTCTGCACGAGGCACAGAGCCAGGAAGTGGTGTCAGTGGGAGAATATTGGACCCCAGGGCCAGCCCCCATCCAAGGCTTATCTGGGGAGCCCTTGGAGCTGCCTGGGGTGTAGGGCCAGGGAAGATGGCTTCCCCAGCCCAGGGGCAGCCTGACAACCCTTTGGAGGAGGCGTTCACAGGAAACACAGATCCCTCTGCTTTAAGCACAAAAACATGGACACAGACAGATACACACTAAGTACCCTCCCCAAGACTGGCCACCAGCTTCTGGGATGCTTGGCCATGGACAGTGCCCTGATAGGAGAGCCTTTGCTTCAGCTGCGTGGGCCCATGGGTCCAGAGGCCGTCCCTCCGCGGCAGGGTCCGTTATGTGACACAGAGGAAGGTGTGGGTGCAGTCCAGGCTCCTGCTCGGTCAACCTTGACTTGATCCAGAAGAAGCAGAACAGTACATTTTACATGTCAACTTCACTGGGACACAGGATGGAGGATGGCCAGATTCCTGGGTAGCACGACTTCTGGGGGTGTGCCGAGGGTGTTCTGGGAGAGGTCAGCACTTGAATTGGTGGACTGAGGAAAGCATCATTGTGGGTGGGCCTCGTCCCACCCCTTGAGGGACCGAATGGAGCAAAGCGGTGGGAAAACAGGCTGAATCCGGTCTCTGCCTGGCTGTTCCCAGCCCTTGGTTCTCCTAAGGGCTCAGGCCTTGGGACCCGGACTGGAAACTACCCTGAGGGCTCTCTGGTTGTCAGGCCTTGGAGCTACACTGCTGGCCATTCTGGGTCTTGGCACGTCTCACAGGACTCCTCCGTAACATGAGCCAATACTTTACAACAGATCTGCTTCTATACATGAAACAGTACATATAACACCTCTCTCTCCAGAGATAGATAAATGTAGACACAGATATGCATCTATAACTATGTAGACACACCTCTGGAGAACCCTGACTGGTACACAAACACTTCCTTGGGTGGGCCTGGTCTAATCAGGCGACCTCTTTAAACGTAGGTCTAGAGGGCAGAGATGAGAATCATCGGTGATTCTACTGCTGGCCTTGAAGATGCAGTCTTGAAGGGTTCCGAGGTGCAAGGACATGAGTTGTGCCTTGTGACCTTGGAAGGGGGTCTTGACTTCAGGTGAGGCCGCAGCTCCAGCCAACACCTGGATGCAGCCTGTGCAGCCCTGAGCTGGGCCCTGGACCCCTGACCCACAGGAGCTGAGGGGAAAAGGGCTGTTGTTTGAAGGGGCTGTCTCAGAAAAAAAGGTGTTAGCAAACATGACAGGGTTGGCCCCTCTGAGCTCCGAGTTGGGGACAACAGGAAGCTGCCGTCTATAAATTTTAAGGGAAACAAAGTCCGCCTGTGACTGGGTGAGAGAAGTAGCAGATGAGTGCAGAGAAGGCAGCAAGGGACAAACCTGGTCTGGGCTTCTGACTGGTCCTGATGCCTCGGTTTCCCCCTCCCCACATTGGGAGGGGGTGTAGGGGTGGGGGGTCTACCATTCCAGGTGCAATGAGGCCTATAACGGAGGCTGGGGGCAGGGCCCTAAGGTCCTGGCACTGCCTCTGCCCCACACCCTCCATAGCTCCCCTTCACTCTCACCCTCACAACCCAACTCCTACCTGACCTACAAAGCCCTGCGGGTCTGGCCCCTGTTCACCCCTCTGACTGCATCTGGTCCCATGGCTCCCCCTCTCACTCCAGTCAAGCCTGCTGCTGCCTCAGGACCTTTGCACCCACGGTGCCCTCTGCCTGGGGGGTTCTTGGCTGCTACCGCTCCTGCTCCAGTTGCAGGACAGTTGTCACCTCCTCTGAGGGGGCTTCTCCGCCTGAAGCCACACCTCTCCCCCACCCAGCCTCCAACCTGCTGTGCAGTCTCAGCACTTTCACAGCACAGCCCCAGTGGGAATTTTCTTTCTTTCTTTTCTTTCTTTGGTTTGTGTTTTAGACTTGATTTCGGGAAAGGGAGAGAAAGGGAGAGGGAGAGAAACATCAATGTGTGATTGCCTCTCACACGCCCCCTACTGGGAACCGAACCTGAGACCCTTTGGTTCGCAGGACAGAGCTCAATCCACTGAACCACGCCAGCCAGGGCGCCAGCTGGGATTTTGTTGTGCAGACTCCTGCGGGGACAGATGGGACTTGTCTTACTCGCAGCTGCACCCACTGTCTCTGCACCCAGGAGGTGCTCCATGAATGTTTGTTGATTTCATGAATGTCCCTCCCGTTGCAAGGACTGGGAGAGAGGAGCCTGGAAATGAACACCTTCCACTCCCTGCAGGGGCAGGCCCTCCTCAAACACCAGATGAAGGCGGCCCCACCCATGCGTGACTCTTAATCTCGGAGACAGAGGAGAAGGGCCCAAAGTGCAGCGGCGCGGGAGCCCCCAGCGCCAGCCCGGGGTGTTGGCGCCCCCTGGTGGAGCGCCCCGGTCAGAGCTTGCAGAGCCTGGGTCCCTGGGTGGTACCAGGCCCAGCCTGCCAGGGCACACAGCTGGCCAGCAGAGGCTGCTCTCGACTCCTGTGGGAGATGCAAGCCCGCTCGGGAGCCCCGCAGCGGGGACCCCTCTCCTGTCTTCAGGGCCTGACCTCCAACCCTCCCCAGGGCGTCCCCTCTCCCCAGCAAAGGTCAGGAGTGAGGGGGCGGGGAGCCCCGGAGGCACCCAGGCAGACGGAGAGGCCCCTGAGGCCCCTGACACGGGGCCTGTGTCCACGGCTGCCTGTCCTCCGAGGTTACGTGGCACACTTGGTGGTACTGGGCCAGGGAGGGTGACCCTGGGCGGCTGATCAATCTACAGCTGCCGACCTCACTACACTCGCGGACCCCACGCGCCCACCAGGAACTGGACTTCCGGTGACATCCCTGGCGCCGGGCAGCCCCCTGACTGCAAGGGCTGCGGGTCCACAAGGACGCTGACCCCGGCCCCAGCTGACCAGACTCGCAAACCCACGTGCCACTCACTTCCTTGCCGCGTGAGCGTGCACAAGCCACCTCCCGCCCGTGCCAGCCTCTCATCCCACCTTCACCACTGAGGCCATGAGGCTTCCATCAGATGGGGGTCTCCAGGTGGTGGGACTGGGATGTATACTTTTGATTTCGTAGCCTTCCACGTTTTGGCGTGGTTACGGCGTGTTCACACCTGGCAGCTCTCATTTTGCCCTCTCCTCAGCCAGAGGCGGTTTCCCACCATAGTCTTTCATAGTGGGCTGCTGCTAATTTTATCAGAGTGTCATTTGGCAAAAATAAAAAAAAAAAGAATATTTATAGTGAGGATACTTAGAAATACATATTACCCTTTAATAGTTAATGTCTATGAGGGCTTTCAGAAGTCCTTCATGTCTCTCCTCTTTCTCCCCACGTGGGTGACATCCCAGCTCTGCCGCTGTGGCCTCGGTGACCACACACCATGACCTCAGTTTCCCCCACAGAAAACAGGAGTAGTTTGTGCCCTCTCTGTGCCCAGGGGAGGGGACCTCAGCGAGTTGCCTGGGTGCAGAGGGCCAGGGGGAAGCATCCTCACTGTTGTGTATCTCTCTCTGCAGACGCTGGGGGCATCCAGGGCAGCCCCAGGCCCAGCTGCTGAGGCAGCTGCGACCACTAGCCCAGGAAACACAGACTTGAGGGGACCCTGGGAGGAGCCGTGTCTGAGGCCCCCTTTCCTGTCCTGCGGTGGATGAATAACAGCCCCCAAGGACACCCGAGTCCTAACCCACAGGGCCGGTGAACCTGTCACCTTACATGGTGGAAAGGGGGCTTTGCAGATGTGGCTGCATCTGAGTTAAGGATCTTTTGTTGTTGTTGTTAAGATTTTTATTGATTTATTTTTAGAGAAAGAGTGGGAGGGAGGGAGAAAGAGAGGGAGAGAAACATCAATGTGTGGTGGCCTCTCATGGGCCCCCTACTGGGGATCTGGCCCACAACCCAGGCATGTGCTCTGACTGGGAATCGAACTGGCAACCCTTTGTTTTGCAGGCTGGCACTCAATCCACTGAGCTACACCAGCCAGGGCTGAGTTAAGGATCTCGAGTGGAGGAAATGATCCTGGTTACCTGGGGGCCCTAAAGGTCATCCTCATGAAAGGGAGGCAGGAGGTGATGAGTCAGGAGGACCTGGGATGACAGAAGCAGAGGTCGGGGTGATGCACTTTGAAGGCAGAGGAAGGCCCACGAGCAGAGGAATGGGGGCACCTCCAGAAGCTGGGAGGAGCACGGGCACGGATTCTGCCCTTGGTGCCCCCAGAAAAAACACCTTGACTCGAGCGCCTGAGACCTGCCTTGGACTCTAGACCTCCAGAACTACGAGAGAGTTGACGAGGACGCTTTTAGGTGGTTCGTGGTCCCGTGTTACAGCAGCCACAGGACACATGTGCACCTCCCACCGCAGTCCCCTGGAGCCTCACTGAGACATCCCCTCCCACACCTGGCCACCCTGTCCAGAGACAAGAGGACCCCCTCCCCGCAGCCCTGGGAGCCAGCCCCCCAGCCTGCCAGCCCCAGCCGTTCTCTGCCTCCCCAAGCCCTAGGGACCCCAGAGCCCCTCTGAAAATGTCTTGGGGAAAGCTGTGCCTATGTTCTCTCCTCCCCTCCCAGCACAGCCAGGCTGTACCCCAACAGCCCCGATGTTGCCCACCTGAGTAATAGCCCAGTCCACAGGTGCCCCTCCCTTCTCCCCTGCTCACTGGCTGCACGTGAGTGGGAAATGCAGGATTTGGGGATCCTACCCCCAGAAGCCAATTCCTCCAGCTGGCTGGAGACCTTGAGCACAACGAGCCCCTCCTGGAGCCTCAGTTTCCCCAGGACACTGGGCCTGCAGCAGAGGGAGGCAGGAGGGCACTGCAGGGGTGCCTGCTCCACAGCAGAGGTCCCTGTGCTATCTCCCCCTCCCTCCGAGCCTGCACCCAAACCCCCCTCAGCACCCTCTACAATTAAAGGTCCTTAACGCTAGCTAACGGCTAACCATAGGAGTTGACTCAGCTCCTGGCCTCCCCTTCCTGCCCAGGCCTTTGTCACCTTAATTGGCAATCTCCAGGCACTTTTCTCTGCCTCCCCACGCACACTGCCCTGCCCCATACCCCAGGTCCAACTATGTGCTAATTGGGTCCCTGGGGGAGCCCACAGAAAGCCCCTTCCCCTGCTTTCCTATATCAACCCCCCACCAACCATCCCTCAAACCCCCAAGTCCAGCTCCTGGGACGTAGGGACCAGGAGGGCAGAGGAGGGACTCGGGGTCCTAATTTCCGGGGCCCTACCCCCTCTCCTGTCCAGAGTCATCCGCTCCTCCTACAGGCCATCCCTCCTTGTTATATTCTGCAGCCCTGAGCCCCCTGCCCCAGCTACTCCTCTCTCCTCACAGATTTGAGGGGTGCCTTCTGATCAGCAGGAATATAGTGGAAGGTTACCCCCAGATCTCCCAGGCCATGCACCCTGGGGCCCCCACAGCCCCTGCAGTCTCTGAGCCCAGCCCCCAGGAGCTGTGTGCCTTTGTGAGCGGGGCAGCTGCCCGAGTGCTACGCACCCTGAACCCCCGGCGGACCCGGCCCCCCAGAAGGAGGCCCAACCACAGGAGGTTCCTGCATAACCAGATCTGCAGGTGAGGGGTGGGCAGGAGTGGAGGGGGTAGGGAGGTGACGGGCCCTAGATCTGGGGACACTGGGCCCAGACAGAACTGAGGGAAGTGGCCCCCAGGGCTGGATGCAGTCAACACACAGCATACATTTATTAAGTGCCGATGGTGTGCCGGCCTCCTGGGAGAGCCGCCAGGGAACAAAGCAGAGCACACTCCCTGTCTTCATGGGCACGTGTCCAGCGGGGGGGCCAGGCGGTAAAATGATCCATGTGACATGGCAATGTGGGCGAACCTTGCAAACGCGGTGCTGAGGGAAGCAGCCAGACACCACGGCCACAGATGGTGGGTTCCCATGTCTGCAGTGTCCACAAAGGCCAGCCCACAGACGCAGCGAGCAGACCCAGGGCTGGTGCGGGCTGGGGAGGCAGTGGGAGTGACTGCTTGTGGGGAGGGGCTTCCTTTTGGGGTGAGGAAAAGCGCAAACTAATTAGAGGCATTGGTTGCACAACATTGAGAATGTATTAAATGCCACTGAACTGTGAGCTTTAAAATGGCTCATTTTAAGTCATGTGAATCTTACTTAGATTTTTAAAAATTATACGGTATGTTAGAAGGTGGTACGTGCTGTGGAGGTGTGCCAGGGCAGGGCTGGCATTTTCGGGAAGGTGTCAGGAGGGAAGCTGTACTGAGTAGGTGTGACACAGGAGCAGAGGCCTGGGGGGACGGCGGGAAGCAGCCGGCAGGTGGTGGAGGGGAGGGCATCCCAGGCAGGGCCCCGCGGGTCCAAAAGCCTTCGCGCAGGCTGTTCCCTCTGCTGAGCAGTGCCATTCCCACAATGTCTCTGGGAGTGTGAATAAGGGCCTCTGCGCAGGCATGTCCTAGCTCCTATGCTCCGCCCAGTCCCACCTGTGCTCTCCCTCACCCTGTGACAGCAACCGTTGCTCCTGCACTTGCTATACGCCCAGTACTCTGTACCAAGGCCACAACAGAGGTGTTACTAAAGCCCCGACACACCTGATCAGCAGGTTCTGCCTTTATCCTCAAATTACAGACAGGAGAGCTCCAAGAGGTTTGATGCCTTGCGCAAGGCTAGACAGCCAGTGAGTGGATGCAACCCCAGGTAGTCCGAGTTCATGTTCTGTACCACTTTGTGATCCTGCCTGGAGACAGCACCTCAGGGACTTGATAGTGATGATGATGATGATGATGATGATGATGGTGGTGATGATGATAGTGATGGTGACGGTGGTGATGGTGATGATGGTGGTGATGGTGATGATGGTGGTGATGGTGATGATGGTGGTGATGGTGGTGGTGATGTGATGGTGATGGTGGTGATGATGATGGTGACAATGATGTGATGATGGTCATGGTGATGATGGTGGTGATGGTGATGATGGTGGTGGTGGTGGTGATGGCGTGATAATAATGACAATTATAGTATCTAACACTCCTCTGACACTTGATAAGTGTCAGGCAGCACTTTAGCATTAAATTATAATAGTCACAGTGAGTATGAACTCATTGATCCCCCACAGCAACCCTAGGATGTAGGTCATAATCCTCACACTTGAGTGAGAGAAGTGAGGCACAGAGAGGTGAAGTGAGTTGCTCGAGGACCTGCTGTCTCATAAGCAGGTAGTCCTCCCAGCCAGCCCAGGACCTCGTCCCAGGAGGTCTAAGAACCAAATGTGAACAAAGGGAGCCTGGTCCAGCCTAACCCCTGCCCCACACCGCAACCCACTTCCACCAGGATGCCCAGCCCTGGCCACACCCAAAATGCTCACGCCCACCATGGAAGAGGAAAACACGGTTGCCCCAAATAGGGCCTCCTAACTCCACTTCAGCCCTCCTCAACAATGGCTGCAGGGCCCCTCCCCATCTTCAGCACTGATCAGGGTTCCCTATACCCACCCAGTCTGGACCCTGTGCTAATGCCAGTCCCCAACCTCCCAGGTTTCCGGTCCTTCCCCACTCACACTCCCTGCTCCCAGAGCCAGCTTCTCTGCTGCACTATCCCAGACATCACCACTCCCTGTGCCTGGCTCTGCCACATGCTTCCCAGAAACCCAGCCTGCCCACCAGTGGCCTTGGGGGCAGCTCCGAGCACATTCCCCTGGGCAGCCAGCTGGGCCTGTCATAATCCAGGTCCGAGGCAAGCTCTCCTCGGCATCTCCCCACCACGGCCTCCTCCTCCCTTCAGGTTCCACAGGAGACCCCTCCCACCCATGCATATGGATTTCTGACATTTTCTTGTGAAGCATTTCAAACCTACAGACAAGTCAAGGAAGCTGTCTGATGCGGGGGTCCTCAAAGGTGGTCCCCAGCCCAGCAGCATGACCTCTCGACATCTCCTGGGAATGCGTCAGAAATGCAGATTCTCAGACCCAGCTCAGACCTGTAGAAGCAGAAATTCAGGGGTCTGGGACCCTGTGTTTTCACAAGCCCTCCAGGTGTTCTGTGGATAACCCTAACCTGACTGCCACTCACGTACCATCACTTAGCTTCTCATGTCCATACGTCTTAGCACCCTTCCTTCATCCAGGCTTTAAAAATAGTTCAGAGCGAATTGCAAATGTCATGACTCATCAGCTCTAACGTCATTTATGCGTAGTTTGTCAGAGTCAGAGGCCTTGAGAGCCTGTTGGGTGATTCTAGCAGGGGAGCGCAGCCACTTGTATACCCTTGACCTTTCCTCTAGCTTGGAAGGTCCTCCATCCTCTTCGACCAAGTGCATGGCATTGGGAGGGACGCACAGGGATCAGTGCAGGAGGGAGGGGACCCGCCAAGCCAGCCAGATCAGCCAAGTCAACCCTGGCGATCCATGGCATGACAGGTGTCTCAGCCTGATCACCCTCACATCCGTCAGAGGCCATATACAGCATATAAAGTTGTGAATCTTCCCTCCCCCCCCTCCCTCCCTCCCCCTCCATCTCTACCTCAGCCTCCAGCTCTGGCTTCAGCCCCATCTCTCTGCCTCTCTTATTCTCTGTCTCCCTCTCTCTCTCACTTAACCTGACCTCCCATTCTCACCATTTCCCTTGGGGCACTCAGAGCATGTCGCTCTCCTCCTTGGCATCAAAGACGGTGTCAGAGTTGCAGCTCTCACTAATTTACTTAAGAGCCGGATAGATATTTTTTTTTCTTGTGACAAAATACACAGAACATAACAGTCTCTACTTTAATCATTTCAAGGGAAGAATTCGGTGGCATTTTGTACATTTACAGTGTTTTGCAACCATCACCTCCATCCAGTTCTGGAACATTCTTATCACCCCCAGGGGAGACCCTGCACCGGTAATCAGTCCTTCTCCATTCCCCTCCCCCAGCACCTGGCAAACACTAATTGGCTCTCTGTCTCTGGGGATTTGCCTGTTCTGGACATCTCCTGTAAGCAGAATTACACAGTATCAGACACGTTCTCATTGATGGGACCAACCCTCGAACCCAGAGACCTGCCCCCAGGCCCGCTGTAGCTCCTTCCCATCAGCCGCCCCCCAACTGCTCTCTCTGTCTGGTGGCTTAACCAGTTTCTGAACTTGGTGTTCAGTTGGGTCACGCGGCTGCTTACCGTGAGTCTTGCCACCTTGGCTCACATTATGCTTGGACGTTATTTTGCCAGAACTGTCGTAATCAAACAGCACAGGCTGGGTGCCTTGAACAACAGAAACTTCTTGCTCTTGCACCATTTTGGAGGTCGAAAGTCTGAGACCCAGGTGTGGGCAGATGTAAACAGTCGTCTTGTCCCTGTGTCTGCACACGGATCTCCCTGTGTGTCCCAACACGAGTCTTGTCAGGTTAGGAGTCACCGTAGTAACATCATTTTAACTTAAATCACCTCTTTGAAAACCCCATCTCCAAACACAATCACTTTCAGAAGGATAGGGGGTTAGGACATCAACAGGTGAATTTCAGGGGATCACAATCCAGCCCCTCACCGCCTGTGAGACCCATCGGTATCGGCTCTGAGGGGAGACCAGTGCGGGCATCCAGGTGGAGGCGCTGGAGACGCGAGCCAGGGGTGGGTGCAGGGGCTCAGAGGCGAGCGGAGTCAAGAGCTAGGAGGAAGCAGAGCCCATAGGCGTCACTGTGGTAGGTGTACTGCCAGCCCACAGCAGTTTTTTGCACACATTTGAACAAAATTCCTTTTTTTTAAAGATTTTATTTATTTATTTTCAGAGAGAGGGGGAGGGAGGGAGAAAGGGAGAGAAACATCGGTCGCTTGCCTCTCATGCCTCTAATCCGGGACCTGGCCCACAACCCACGTATGAGCCCTGACCGGGAATCAAACCTGCGACCTTTTGGTTTGTAGGACGCCGCTGAACCCACAGAACCACACCAGCCAGGGCTGAAATTACTTTTTAAATGCAACCTTTTCTTAGGACATTTTTTACTTTATGTGTTGGAACGTGACCATAACCAATCTAAATGTCACAAATGTGCACAGTGCACAAATAGAATTGTCAGACTGGAGAAAAGGGACCCTGGGGCCGGGAGAAGAGCACCAAAAAGAAAAATGAAGAGGGCGAAAAGGGACAAAGCCCTTCTGAGGTGAAAGTTGGGGGGAGACTCCTTCGTGGTCATCCAGCTAATGGCCATCTTTCCACAGGCAGTTTGCCAAGATCGAGGCCGCCACCCAGCACCTGGCCCTGTCCATCCTGTCCCAGGAGGCTCCTCCCCAGAGACCTTCGCCCCAGAGAGCACCCTGGCCGCCTCCATCCCCCTTCCTGGGGGTGGCCCGTGCTGCGGCCCCCACCGAGGCACCTCATGCAGGCCCCAGCCTGAGCCTCGCTGCGCTGGATGCCTCCGCCCTGGACCTCTTTGACGACATTGCACTTGCCCCAGAACATCCCTCAGGGCTGCATGACCTGCCCCATCATGCACTGGGCCAGCCGGGCCTCAGGCAGGCACAGAGGACTGTGGTCCTCTGCCCCTGACCCTGCATGCCCTGGGGGCAGGGGAAGAGCTCTTGGCTCCTGAGGAGGCCTGGGGGGGCAGATGGGAGATGCCTTGTGCCCACCACTTTCAGGAGATCCCAGAGAGCTGGGGGACCTGCTTCCCATGAGCTCCAATCACAACCCAGCTCAGGCCAGGAGAAACCAGAAGCGCCCCCATGACAGCTCTCTAGCCCTCAACCTCTGCCAGGAGCCCCCTTCCACTCCTCTCCTGGCAACTTCTGGGAAAGTGACCCAAGCCCAGACTCCCACCTGAGACCAGGGCCTCACTCCTGCCTCTTCCAGGCAGGCCCCCTCCCTCTCTCCCTCCTCTGCATCCTCCCTTCTTCCTTCGCAGCCCCATCTCCTCAGGAGTCCTCGCTCTGGCTGCGCTCACATGGCTCATTGCTGCCTAATGTCTGGTCTCATTTCGTTTATTCTCAAAGATGCATTGAGCATCTACTATGTGCTGAGGATTCAGCAGTGAATAAAATAGACAAGGTCTCTGCCTTTGTGGAGTTCACATTTGGGGGAAGGCAGGTCAGGGCACCAACCTGGCAATAAATGAGTACATCCATCCATTTTTAAACGCAAGATAAATTTCCATCTTCAGTGAAATTGGTGCTGTGAAGAAGATCAAACGGTGACCTTACTAAGTGGCTATTTAACACTGGGTGTTCGGGGAAGGCCTTGAAAGACAAAAACGAAGCCGTGTGAAGGTCTGGGGCTCCAGGCAGAGGAAACCCACATACGAAGGCCCTGGAGTGAATCGCTGGGGAGCAGCAGCCGAGGCCAGCGTGGCTGGAGTGGAGCCAGGTGACAGGTGAGGTCTGCGAGGTTTGACAAAGATAAATCGTGAATTGGGGAGTAGTTTGGATTTTATTGCAAGAATGATAAGTTCTCTTTCTGTCTCTGTCAACCCCATTTCCAAGTACAAAGTCTGCATCCTATGAACACCACCCTAGAAGGCAGGTGCTGTACAGCTGGGGAAACTGAGGCTGCAGAGATTTGAGTGAAGGGGACCTAAGCTCCAGTCTTCATCGCGCCTTTAACCTTAACTGGAAAGTGCTTCTTGGGTCGCTGTTAAGTTTCAGACCGGCCAAAAGGGCCAGGGTTGGAACCCAGGCCCTCCCCTGCCCTGGGCACGGCCCCTCCTTCCTTGTAGTGGCTTCCTCTGTCCGTTCCTACGGTGCTCCGCATTCTCCTCGCTCACCGCTCCGCTCCGCCCAGCCCGCCACTCTCGCCCTCTGGCGCCACCCATTGGTCTGAAGAGCCTCCTCCCCATTAGGGCGCAGCAGTGGCGCTTGCGGATTGGCTGGGAGCGGGGGCAGGGCAGAGCTGGGCGAGCGTCGATTGGGCGCCTCGGCCAAAGTCAGCGGCCGCCGAACCGCGTAGGGTTGGGACGCGAGTCGCAACACTGCCTAACAGTGACCCGGGGCCGGGAACCGGGTGGGAGGTCCTGAGCGGCGCAAGCCTGGGCTCTGAAAAGTGAGTGATACCGGACTCACCTGCGGAGGGGGCGGGCTGGGCTCGAACCCAGCGCCTTCCGGGTAAGGCCCGCCCTGACCCTGGGGGAACCAGCCTTCCCGCCCCGCCGTTAGGGGAACTGACGTTGCCGGGACGTCCTGCGCGGAGGTCACAAGGCCAGGGGCGGGACTCCTGCCGGGCCCTAGCTGGCCAGGGACTGGGACCCTCCGCGTGTCGTCCTCGTCCTCCCCGTGTCACGGGCCAGGTTTCCCCGCGTCCCTGCAGAGTAGGTGGGTTTGACCCCTCTGACTCCGAGGGACAAATTGAGGCCCAGACAGAGTGTGAAACTTGGCCTAGGTTACACAGCTGGGAAGTACGACCTGCAGGGCTGGGTCCCGGGAGGCCACCGGGGGATCTAAGGATCCCCACCCACCCTTCTAGGTTGCACGCCCCCCACCCCCCACCCCTCGGGCCGCCTCTCCCCAACGGGCTTTGGGCACCCTCCACCTGGAGGTCCGTTCTGGACTCTTCCCATCACTCCCCCACAGCCACCCCCAAGTCTGTCTCCAGTCCAGACCTCCTCTCGACATTCACACTCCCCTTTGCCCAATTTTTCTTCTCCCCAAACCCAGTTTCCCTGTCCAGGTCCCTAGTTAAACCCCAATACCCGCCACCTGTGGACCAGAAATCTGGGGTGGGGGGGGCTTCCTCCTGTCCCTTCCCGCATAGCCAGTTCCACCCGCCCCCTGAATCTCTTGTTCCTGTCCCCTCCTCCCTGTGCCTGAACTGGAGCCCAGGACTCACCCTTGTCCCCTAGACCCCATCCCCAGCTTCCCCCCTCCCACTCCCAGCCTCGGCCTCCAGTCCAGTCTCACAGCAGCCTCCCATTTTATTTTACATGTTGAAGAGTTTTAATGGACGTATGAAACATGCAAGAAAATGTACACATCACAGATAACACAGCTCAAAATAACTCTTCATAAAGTGAATGCTCTGCTGTAACCATTATCCAAATCCAGAAGTCAAACATCCCCCACACCCAGAAGCCCTGTACCCCTTTGTCAGTACCCCCCCAAGGATAACTATTATCATAACTCTAAAAAATATTTTATTTGTTTTTAGAGAGAAGGGAAAGAGAATCAGTGTGTGGTTGCCTCTCGCACGCCCCCTACTGGGTCCTGACCTACAACCCAGGTATATGTCCTGACTGGGAATCGAACCCGAAACCCTTTGGTCCACAGGCCAGCACTCAATGCCCTGAGCCACACCAGCCAGGGCCCATTGTCCTAATTTAAATGCCACAGGCAGGTTTGCTGGGTTCCACCTTTATGCAGATCTCACTGCATTGATTCCTGACTCCCCCGACCTGATGTTCCACACTGAACAACATTCAACAGGGACAGAATGCACACAGTGGAAATCAGACCTCACACGCTGTCCTTCAGTGACCTGTTCCTGGCCTGCAGTCCCTGCTGCTTTGGTGCTGGCCAGAGAGAGCAAATATAGCTGCAGTGCACACACTTTGTTTCCTTCTTTTGGGGGCACAAATGGGAGCACTGCTATACACAGTGTTATGTGCTTTTCCCCCCAACTGTTAACATCTTTTGAACACCTTTCCATATTGTTATTTAAAGAGTTTCCTTGTAACTTTTCCTGGCTGCAAAGAATTCCATGGCATGGATATACCATGACTTACATAACCAGTCCACTAACCTCGGGTGCCTTGCTTCACTCCAGGTGGAGGGAGCTGTGTGGGCAAAGGCCCTGAGGTGGGCCACGGCCAGGCAGCAGCTGCAGTGGTCCCCAGTGTTGGGGAGGTGGTGAGACAGGGAGGTGATGGGGTCATCTTTGTCTTCTCGGAAAGATTGTTCCCTCCCTCTGTCCACTTCCTCCGGGAGAACTTTCCCAACCCTGCCTAGACGGATTGGGTTCCCTAGCAATCACCACGTGAAAGTGTGCACTTCAGTGACATTTGAGCACCCTCACGACGTGCCGCCATCACGCCATCCAGTTCCAGAACACTTTCTTCTCAAACATTAGGCAGTCCCAGCTCCATCCCAATGTGCCACCCCAGCCCGCCGACCACCAGTGTGTCTGCCGTCTCTGTGGGCTTGACCACTGTGGCGGGTGGAATACATGGACTCCTACGTTGTGTGGCTTTTAGTGACGGGCCTCTCCCAGAGTACGTGTCAAAGCCCATCCACGATGTAGCGTGTGTCAGCGCCTCCTTCCTTTCCGAGGCTGAACACTGCTCCACCAGCCTTTCTCTCTAAGACCTGGAAGGGAGTTCAGCGGGCTGTTCACACCTGGGTAAACTAGAGTGTCAGAGGCCAAGAGCCGGGCTGACTTGCAGGCGCCCAGAGCAGATGTTCTGCCCGGCCGGGCTGTGAGGAGGGAGGAGGCGAGGCCCAGGAGAGCTCAGCTGTTTTTCCCTCAGAAATCACATCCCACTCCCTGTGTTACCAGCAGGGGGCCCTTGGGCAGGTCACATCACTGCTCAAGCCTCAGCTTCCCCCTGGGGACAGGGTGAGGGTCACAGTTGGAGCCTGAGATGTGATGGGACAGTCGGTAACAGAGATGGCAGATATCCACATACCCTTCCAGAAAGGAGAAGGCTTCCTTCCCAGGGCTCTGGAGGAACGAGGCTGGGGTCTCGGGATGGACAGGGTCAGAGGAGACTTCCTGGAAATGTGACCTTTGGGCTGAATAGGACATATTAAGAAAGAAGTGTGTCCCAGACCTGGGGACCAGTGGGTGTGAAGTCTGCACGTGGGAAGAAGGGGGTTCAGAGGGCCCTCCAGGGTCTGAGTGCATGGACCCTGCAGCTGTAGAGAAACCACATACATCTCCTCCTGACCCTCGGCCCCTCTGCCCACTCTCAGGACATGGCAGCCGTAAAGCCCAGCCTGGGCCGAGTCCTCCCCAGATCGTCCATGCTTTTCCTGTGCGACATGCAGGAGAAGTTTCGCCACATCGCTTACTTCCCCCAGATTGTCTCTGTGGCTGCCCGCATGCTCAAGGTATAGGACCCTCCTCCCTCAGGCCAGGGGTTCAGCACCCTCCATTCTCAGACCAGGGGCCTAGCCCTCTCCTCCCTCAGATGGGGGTCCAGCCTCCAACGGGCTCAGGGCTTTGTGTCCCCCCACCCCCACACAGGTGGCCTGGCTGCTAGAGGTGCCAGCTGTGCTGACGGAGCAGTACCCACAAGGCCTGGGCCCCACAGTGCCTGAGCTGGGGGCCAAGGGCCTGCGGCCAGTGCCCAAGACCTGCTTCAGCATGGTGCCCGTGGTGCAGCATGAGCTGGATGCACGGCCTCAGCTGCGCTCTGTGCTCCTTTGTGGCATCGAGACACAGGCCTGCATCCTGGTGAGACCCCCAACTGACCCCTGGAAACCCCCACCCTCACCTGGGATCTCCCCATCCTAAAAAGGACATCCTTTCCTGACTCAGAACCCTCTATCCTCCCAGCACGACACCCTTTCTGACCCACGACCCCCTCCAAACATGACACTGATCCTCACTCAGGACCCCTCTCTACCCGGGATGCTCATCCTGCCCTGGTATCCCGTCATGCCCAGGGGGGTCCCTGCCCCGACCTGAGCCTCCCGCATCCCCATCGCAGCATCCTAGTCCCTCACCCGGGACCCCTGTTCTTGCCGGGAGTCGGCCCTGACCTCTTTCTGCCCCCAGAACACGGCCCTGGACCTCCTGGACCGGGGGCTGCAGGTTCACGTGGTAGTGGACGCCTGCTCCTCCCGCAGGTGAGAGGGTCCCACAAGGGGTGGGTGCACGTAATGTGGATGGGCCGCCCAGGAAGGCCCAGGGGTCTGGGTGTTGGGCCACGGCACTGACACCCTTCTCCCCCTGCAGCCAGGTGGACCGCCTGGTGGCACTAGCCCGGATGCGGCAGAGTGGCGTCTTCCTCTCCACCAGCGAAGGGCTCATTCTGCAGCTGGTGGGTGACGCTGCGCACCCCCAGTTCAAGGAGGTACTGGCCCTCATCCCCCACCTCCCACGCACCTGCCAATGTCTCCTCAGCATCCACCACGGCTTTGCAGTGTACATCCGGGAACACAGAAGGCTGCTTCCTCCAGAGGGGGCTAAGTTCTCACGGGGAGGCACCCTGTCAGCCGTAAATCAATGATAGGAGAAGCTGATGGCAGACAGTGGGAATGGAGAGAGGGGTAAAGCAGGGAGGTGTCTGCATGGGGTGGCCTGGGAGGCCTCTTGGGAGAAGGTGACCCTGGAGTGAAGCGAGGCCTAGAGGGAGCCAGGCAGGCATGGGAAAGAACAGGCCAGCAGAAGCCCTGTAGATGGGGCCTCTGGGCCCCTCCACCCTCCCCTCCTCCAGTCGCTGGCACTCAAGCCTAGCCTCCAAGCCCACCGCCCAGTGGCTCTCCTAGTACCCAGGTCTGACCAGGTAGTTCCCATTGCTGCACACCCTTGGCCTGCAGGATCACAGGACATGCCTGAATTTGATATTCTGGCCCTCTGAGCTCTGCCCTCTTCTCTCCTCTGAGTTCTGTTGAGCCTTGATTGAGCACCTACTATGTGCCAGCTATTGTGATGAGTCCTGGGGCAACAGCAAAGCCAGTCAGTATTCCATTACACATTGTGGCCTGGAGCTGGGAAGGGAATGAGCAGAGTGTGTGAGAAATGAGATAATAAGCAACAGGGAAGGCCCCCCGGGGGCTGGCCTTGAAGTGCACACCTGCAGGGAGGAACAGTCAGCCATCCAAAACTGTTCCTGGCAGAGGGACCAGCTGGGACAGAGGCCTGGCGGTGGGACTGAACTTGCTTCATTCCAGAAACTGTAACAAGAAACCCAGAGTGCTGGGTGCGTGTGGAGGAGTGGAGGCAGGGAGGAAGCAGGCCATGTTTCCCCAATGATTTGGGATTTTAGCCAGGGGCAGCCATGGGGACTTGTGTGGGGTGCTGGCCACGGTCAGGTCTGCAGTTGGGCAGGTGTCAGGAATGAGGGATACCAGAGTGCATGCAGTGGGGGTGCAGGCCCTTCTTATCTGTGTTTACTTTCTGGAGGCAATCACGGGGCTCCCTGATGGGCACAATGTGGGGCTTCAGGAAAAGGCACCTAGCGGGGGGCTTCGGGTTATCACCTACTGACAGGCTGAACTACGAGTCTGGGGGTCAAATGGAGACTGACATGTAAGAGTCAGTTAGACAAATGAGTCTGGAGTTGAGGGGCAAGGCGTGGATTTGGGAATTGGGGGTGGGAGAGTTGAGATGACTTAAAGCCCCAGGACAGAGCCCATCACTGTTAGTAGCCCAAGCCAGCAAAGCAGACGAAGATGGCAGGTGATCAGGAGCTAACTTAGGTGGGTATGGTGCAAGGGAAGCCCCTGGAAAAGTTCTTAGAAGAGGGAGTTGGTTTGAGCATTTGCTGTCAAGAGGGAAAGGGAGATGAAAAGGGAGAAATGTCCCTCAAATATGCCTTGGAGATGGGGACCCTGGACACTGCCTGACCCCCCTCCTCCCTGTACAGATCCAGAAGATCATCAAGGAGCCTGCCCCAGACAGCGGGCTGCTCGGCCTCTTCCAAGGCCAGAACCCCCTCTTCCGCTGAACTCCTACTCTGCCTTGAGGGGGAGATCTCCATTCCTCCTGTCACTGAGGCCTCTGTGGAAGTGTCTTCCCCCCATCCTTGGATCCCAAGAGTGGTGCAATCCATCGGGAGTACCGCCCCCTCGGGAGGGGAGGCGGGTGCTGCCTTACCATTGGGCGACAGCTCCCAGAAATGCAAATATGACTTTGGAAGCCGGATGACCATTGGTTGGGCTGGGCTGGAGGCGGGGCTCCACCCCGGGCCACTTCACGCGGGTGGGAAAAGGTGGGGGAGGAAGTGTCACAGACCGTGTGGGACCCGGACTCGAAGAATAAACTAATGTAGCTGTGGACCGAACCATTCTTAGATTTGGGGGGTACCCCGGGGGCGACTTGGGGCTGTGGGTGGGGGGCAGAAGCAGGGTCCCCAGCAGGTGGGAGGGGGAGGTGCCTCCAAGCCGGCGCGAGGCAAAAGCGAGGACTGGCCCTATCACATCTGCGCTGAAAAGAACTGACGGCAGGGTCGCCCAGCACGCTACCGGCCGCCCCCCACCAGCGCGCGCACGCCCAGCCCAGCCGGCTGCAGACACGCGCTCGCTCTGCCTCCCCCGACCGGCCCACCACTCTGCCGCCACCCCAGAATCCCCAAGGGTCCCGCATCCGGAAAGTGAGGTGAGCGAGACCGCACCGGGTATGGAGGGGGAAACTGAGGAAAGGGGGACATGGGGATGGGAGGACGGAAGAGACAGGCAAACGGATGAATGGATGAACAGATGGGAAGGATAGACAGCTTCATCTGAGTGATCCCTGCGCCTCTAAGATGCGGGAGTCAGGGGACCCACATAGGGGCTCTCAGAATTTTGCAGCTCCCTTGGCAACCTGGGAGTCGGGACTCTACGAACCGGCCCCCCCTCCGTCAAGGCCCCCCAGCCCCTTGGGATTCAAAGTCCTTGTTCCCCACCCCACCCCCAACCTTGGGGACCTGGGAAGGCAACCTCTGAGTCCCCCGAGAACCCAGGTGCCAGAGCTCATAGTCAGCCTCCCCCACTGGGGAATCAGAGCCCCTTAACCCTGGACCCCAGAACCGTCCCAGAAGGCTGGGACCCAGGTGTCAAAGCACCCAGTACCCCCTCTCCCCAGGGACCTAGGAGTCCCAGCCTCCCTCCTCCAGGAGCCCTGGGACCAGGCGTCAGCGCCCCCGGCCCCCGCCTTCCGGATCCAGGTGTCCCCCATCCTCACCCCCCCAGACTGAAGCTTCGCTTCTCAGAGGCCGCGGCTCGCGTCTCCATGGCAACAGGAGTCTATTTTGCACTGGGAACACAGCTCGCGCTGCAGCGCCCTCCCCTTCTCGCCCTTCCAAACCAAGCCAGAGAGAGAGTAGGGGGACCAGGAAGGAGACTGGGGGTCCGAAGAGGGGGTCAGACACAAAGACACCAAGATCTGTAGACAGCAAACCTGGGAGAGAGAGAGACACGGAGTCAGAGAGGTGCAGAGATGGGGATGTGTAGACGGGGAGACAGAGACCGGACAGAGAGAGAGAGAGACGGAGGGTAGCAGACAGAAGAGGGGAAATGTTGGTACACAGAAAACTGAGATTCAGAGGAGGGGACAGCGAGGCTAGAGACAGAGACTGAGAGACGCAGAGATGCGAGGAGACGTGTACAGACGCCGGCAAAGAGACCAGGACCCAGGACACATCCCGTTAGAGACAGAGACCTGCCGCGGGAGGAGGGATGGACAGGGAGACACAAGCGAGAAGGCCTAGGGACCTAGGGGTGGGGGTGGGGGGGTGCGGGTGAGGGAGTGGTCCGCAGGGTCAGGGTCTGAGCCCACCGCCGCAAGAGTGCTTCCGGGGACACTTCACGGCTCTCTCGGCGGCTAGGGAAGGTGGGGGTGGAGGTGGGAGGGGCAAGCTGGATCCGCTCCCCACCTGGACCCCTGCATTTGTCCCTCACTTTCCCCCACCTGCTGGTCCTCCTCCTCTTGATCCCAGATCCTCACTTCCTCTTCTCCGCTTTCCACTTCCCAGCCCCAACCCAACCCTCACCGCTCCCCACATTCAGGGGCACCCTTCCCTTTGCACTCCAACCGGTGGGCTCTGCCCCCGCCCACCCGCTGCTCGACTCTCAGTCCCCCCTCTGCAGCCGCCAGCAGACACCCCTCCAGCCCGCAGCTTGGGGGGACCAGGGCGTCTGACTCTTTTTCTGGGCCTCTGCCCCTTGGTGGGTCTCTGTTCCCCTCCCTGGGCTTCTGCCCCCCTCCCAAGGCTCTCTCTCCCTGGCCTCCTCGGGTCCTGCTCCATCTCTCCTCACCTCTGCTGCCTCCAGGCTCCTCAGGCGTCAGCGCACCTGGCCCCACCCAGCCCTGGCTCCCACCTGCAGCTGGCAGGGTCAGGAGGGAGTAGGGGCCGCTGGAGGTTGGGGCAAAGTGCTGAGCAAGGTGGCAGATGGGGGAGGAGGTTCTCCAGGAGCACAAGGACCCGGTGGGGCCTGCTGGGGGACCCCTTCCTCCAGCTAGCTCCCCTGATTTCTGTCTATTCGCCTGTGTCTCTTAGGTTCTCTTAGGGCTGAGGGGGTTGGGGGCACAGCCAGGCCTCCAACCCTGAGCTGCTGGGCATACCAGGTGCAAGGAGTGAGGGGACTGGGCCCAGGGGCCCCTTCCTTTCCACCTGTGCAGGAAGAGAGTGTCTGTGTCAGGGAGCGGGGGCGGGGCTGTGTATGAGGGCATCACATGCTGGGTGAGGGTGTGTTTGCATGTGTGCACGCACCCGCACGTTTGCATGACTGGAGGCTCTGATGCCTGTGGTTGCATGTCCATGTGTAGCTGGCTCGGGCAGGTCCTGGCCCAGGTTCCTGAGCTGTGTGTGGTCCCATTGTGTCACCATGTCTGAGTCTTGTGTGGTGTGGGCTGTGTCCAGGTGGAGCTGTGTGTGTGTGTTCAGAGGAGGCTCCCATTGGACCACTGGGATGACACTGGGTGTCCTTGAATGCTGTGTCTGGGACACTGTATGGGTGTCCTGTTTTCTGTGTCGTGTCTGTAAGTTCTGCTGCATGTCTGTGCATAGTTTTCTCTGAGCTAAGGGATGAACTTGTTCCCCTCTATCAGACAGGCCACTGCGTCCCGGGTGTGCATCCCCTCCCCGCCAGCAGGTGCTGCCCTGCATGGCACTGGGAGGTGTAAGGCAGGAGCAGGAAGCTGTGGGCCTTTTCATCGCTAGAGGGGCCGTGTGTGTGTGCGTGTGTGCGTGTGTGTGTTGCTGGGTTTGAGGGATGTGTGTCACTGCTCCTTGCCCCCCAGAGTTGTTGATGGCCTGGAGTGTGACTCCCTGGGTGTGCGCAGTTGGAGGAGACAATGGGACTCTGTCAGCAGAGGGGGGCTTGGCACAGAATGGGGACTAAGCAGCAGCCTCTGTGCAGACGAGGCGAAGGTGCCCCTGGCCCATGTGGCAACCTGCATCTGCAGTTTGGCAGGCAGCCGGCACCCTTGCGGGAGTCGGAGAAGGGGGGCCCTGACCACAGACGGATGCAGCCCCACCGGCACACCTGAGAGAGGGTAGCCCCTCCGGATTCCAGCCAGACCCCTATGCAGCACGCAGCCTGCCCACTGTGCGTGGCAGCCCCCAGCAAATTCGGGGCCTGCACTGCTGTGTGCGCATTGCACTGCTGTCAACCGTCTGTGTGGGGTTAAGTCACCCCTGCTCTGTGTTCAAAGCCCCACTCCATCACCAGGGTCTGTGGGGCTCAGGCAGGTGAGGAAGTAAGGGGCATTGCTGGAACTTTGGTGTCTTCATTGGAAGTGTGTGTGTGTGTGTGTGTGTGTAAGAGAGACAGACACACAGAGGCTTGAAGACCCCTGATTATTAGATCTGCATAAGGGGAAAAAAAACAGCGTTTAGGGGGACAGAAGGCCACAGGGATCTGAGCCAGTGGGTCTCAATGGGGGCAGTGGTGCCCTGAGGACAACTGGCAATGCCTGGAGACACTTATGCTGTCACCAGGTGGGGAATGAGAGTGCTCCTGATGTGTGGTGGATGCTGCTAAACATCAGTCCCCAAGAGTCAGCTCTTTCTTCCCACCTGCGTGGTCTACAAACTCAAATTCCCAACTTCAATCTCTCTCTCCCTCTCCTCCCCCCACCCACATCTCTTTCTCCCATCATTCCCTCCCCCCCTCTCCACGGACCCATCCCAAACTCCTCTCCGCATGGCCCCGCCCACTCCCCTCCCAACCTCCGGGTCCTCCTCCCTCACCCCGTCTCACCTCTCACTCTGCATCCACCCCCCACTGTCCCTTCTCCCTCCATTACATCTGTCTGGTGTCTCCTCCCCAACCTTTCTTCCCCATCCATCACTCCTGTGGCTCCTTTCCACCCACTGTCATCATTTATCATTCTGGTCTCTTCCAACCTGGTCTGGCATGTTTCCGTTGCTCCCCCACCCCACTCCCTGGAGGGACTGCCAACGTTGGGCCTTGCCTCCCCCTTCCACTCATCCTGACCGCCTGCCTCCATCTACCTTCCCTCTCCCTTCTTCCTCATCCTTTCAGACCACCCATCTCCACATTTCCCCACCTCTGCACGTCTCTCTCCCGCCCTCCGCTCCAGCCTCAGTGCTCCACTCAGCCTGGCGGCCCCGTCGAACCTCCTACATGCACCATGGCGGCCCTCCAGCTCCTCGGGACCCTCCTGCTCCTGGCCTCGACCGCTGGCCAGGCCGGGGCACGCCCGTCCAACGCCACGAGCGCTGAGCCCCCGGGCCCGCTGCCCGCTCTGCTGGCCCACCTGCGGCGCCTGACCGGGGCCCTGACCGGCGGCGAAGGCGCCGCGGGTGCGGGTGCCAACAGCACGAGGACCAGCCCCGCGAGCGGGACAGGGGCAGCCGCACGGGCGCCCCCTCCGGCGGAGCTCTGCCACGGCTACTACGACGTCATGGGCCAGTACGATGCCACCTTCAATTGCAGCACCGGCTCCTACCGCTTCTGCTGCGGCACCTGCCACTACCGCTTCTGCTGCGAGCACCGTCACATGCGCCTAGCGCAGGCCTCCTGCTCCAACTACGACACGCCACGCTGGGCCACCACGCCGCCGCCACTGGCCGGGGGCGCTGGGGGCGTCGGGGGTGCGGGCGGGGGCCTCGGGCCCGGCCAGGCCGGGTGGCTGGAAGGGGGCCGGGCAGGGGGCGCTGGGGTACGCGGGGGTGAGGGCCCCGGGGGCAGCACGGCCTACGTAGTGTGCGGGGTCATCAGCTTCGCCCTGGCCGTAGGCGTCGGTGCCAAAGTGGCCTTCAGCAAGGCGTCCCGTGCACCCAGGGCACACCGGGAGATCAACGTGCCCAGGTGTGTGTGCTCAGGCAGGAAGGTGGGAAGTCTGGGAGTGGGGCCTGGGCAATGGAAGGTGAAGCCATCTAGGAGGGCGGGACTACACGGATAGAGGTGTGGCTGGAAACTAGGGAGACTGCCACCTCAAGAGCCTGGGAATGCCTGGCTGTTGAGTGCCCCCCCCCCCCCGTTTATTCAACAAATACCTAACTTCTTGAGCACTTTCTGTGGGCCAGGAGCTGGAGATACAGGAGTGAACAAAAATAAGGTCTCTGCCCTGGTGGCTAAGCCTGGCTTCCCATCCCAGGTCTCCTGCCTGTGGGCTGTGTGACCCCACAACAATTTGCTTAAACTATTTGTGCCTCTGTTTCCTCATCTGCACAATGGGGCTAATAAATGTTCCCCACCCATTCAGACTGTAATGAAGATTAACTAGGTTGATACATGTCGACTCCTGGCACACAGTAAGCCCTCAATAAATGTAGGCTACCATTACCACAAAAGTCAGTGGCCAAGACAGGAAGCAAGCAAATGCACACACAATGTACTTGTAGATACTGATCACCTCTGTGGAGAATGTAACGCAGAGAAAGGAGTTTGGAGGGGGTGTCTGTCTTATATAAAGCGTCCAAGAAAGGCCTGAGTGGCATTAACGGAGAAAAGCAAACCGAGCAGATAGGGGTGGGGAAGGTGCTCCAGAGGGCACAGCACATGCATGGGCCCTGAGGGGGCGTGTCTGCAGGAGCCAGTGCAGCTGGAGAGCCGTGGCACCGAGGCAGACAGCAGCAGGCAGGGGCCGAGTTTATTCTAGGGTGATGGGGGAACCCCCCCAGGGCCCAGAGCTCGGGCTGTACGGTGAGACAAGACTGCAAGGGCCAAGGGCAGAAGCAGGAGACCAGTCAGGAGACCGTAGCAATGATCCAGGTAAGAGATAATGCTGGTAGCAGCGGAGGACCACTCACAAGAAGTGGTCCGATTTGGGATGCAGTCTGGAGATCGGATATGCGAGACTGCTGAGGAACAGGAGGGAAAGAAACGGAGACGTCAAGGGTGATTCTAAGATTTGGGGTCTGTATAGCTGAGCGTATGCGGCGCCCTTTATCTCCATGGGGAAGTCTGCAAAAGAAACAGGAGGGAGCTCCCAGGTCAGGGTGGGTGGGGCCACAGGGAAGACGAGGTGGGGTCCAAGTGAATTGGGAAGGGAAGCGGCAGGCAGGAAGTATGGTCCCGGGAACCTCTAGGGCGACAGTGCGCAGACTGCCATTAGTGAGGGGCGTGGCCAAAGGCGAGCAGCCCGCAGAGCAGAGTTTATAGATGACCCCAAAGGTGAAAGAACTGGGAGGGGAAGAAGCCTGGGCCCTCCCTCTGCCCCCGCCCCCCGACCAGGCAAATGACCGTCCCTCTGCCATTTCTAGGGCTCTGGTGGACATTCTGAGGCATCAGGCTGGACCCGGGACCCGCCCAGACCGGGCACGGAGCAGCTCCTTGACCGCAGGGGTCGGAGTTCCCGACAGCATGGCCCCAAGAACACCCAAGAGCCTCTACAACACCATGAAGCCCTCCAATCTTGGTGAGTGGGACTCCGGTTGCACCTCTGAACACGCCCCTCATGCTTGTAGCCCCACCCTCTCTGGGTGGCCCCACTTCTGACTGCCCAGGCCCTGCCCCCAAATGCAGCCTCCCTGCTTTTACAGTGAGAACCTGCTCCCTCCCTGACCCCTGTGGGCCCACAGGGTGGGCACCATGGAAGCCACGATGATTTAGACTTTGACATTCTCAGATCCTGTACTTGACAAACCCTGTGTCAGACCACCCAGCAGCCAAGGACACACAGGCAGTGCCTAACTACCAAGTTAGAACTCATTGATGCCCAGACCCCAGGGCTGGCACTTTGGCCCTGTCCCTGTGTGCCGGGGGCAAGCCCGTGTCCTTGCCCTTACGATGAGAAAGGGGTAGCGCTCCCCTAATAGGGCCGTTGTGAAAGGCCAGTGCACAAGCAAGCCAGCGCTGGCAGCCCCGCCTGGCCCAGAAAACGGGCTGTGTGAATGTGAGCCGTGGTTGTTCTCCTGTTTCACTGTGAGTAGGGAAGTCCGGGAGCTGGAACAGGCTGAATGGGTCTCATCTGGTTGGGGGAGGAAGGCTCCCCAGGAAAGGCAGCTTGAGCAGTGGCCAGGAGGGTGAGGGAAGGTACCTGGGCTGGGAGAGCTCTGGGTGGCTGGAGCAGAGCTGGTGAGGCCAGAGACCTGAGTGCCAGGCTGGGCCCAGGTGCTCTGCCTTCATCCTGAGGGCAGTGGAGAGCCACAGAGGAGTTTAGAGCAAAGTCAGGAGTGGGGGGAGGCTGTCCTATGTGAAGGGGAGAGGCTGAGATGATGATCAGGGTTGCAAAGGACAGGCCTAAGTAGCAGTAATAAGACATTTGAGCTGGATCTTGAGGGACAAGTAGGAGTTCTTCTGGCAAATAAGGGGAGGCAGGGATTCAAGACAATGAGAACAGCATGCGCAAAGGCCCTGAGGCAGGGCTGAGGTGAGCTCCATCAGGCGCTAGAGAGAAGTGTGGCTTGGTGGGGGGTGGGAGATGAGGCCTCAGACATCAGCTGGGGCAAAGTCATGCAGCCCTCAAATGCCACTGCCAACTGAGACTGTCCCCAGTGGGTGACGGCAAGACACGGGAAGCATGTCAAGCAGCAGAGGGGCGTGGACAGGTGTGGATGCAGAAGTACCATGGTGGGGCTGACCCTGGACACGGATGGCCCACGGCCAGAAGGCTGGGTGATGGTCCAGGAGGGAGAGCCCAGTCGGGCCGAGACTCAGGAGGCAGGAGGACCCGAGCTGGGGACCACGTGCATGTAAGCGGGGAGCATTCCATGAGACCAGGACAGTGGCACCGGCTGCAAGCAGGTGATAGTGGTGACGCCACCTCCCCTCTTGGTCCCCACAGATAACCTGCACCACAACTACCTGCACCTCAACGTCAACAGCCCCAAGCACCACACCACTACACTGGGTATGGACCAGGACTGGGCTGGGGACACCAGGGCTCCTCTCCTTCCCGGGTCCTGATTGAGCCTGGGCCGGGTGCCTGGGACAGAGCAGGTGTGAGACCCTGTGAGCCAGTCCTCACGGTCTAGCCAGGTAACAAAGCAAACCTCAGTTCCCCTGTTTGGACATCAGAAGTGGTCATCTCCCTCCCGCCCACACTGGTGGGAAGAAGCAGGCATCTACCTTTCAACCTTGGGCACAGCACCCAGTGGGTGCTGAGCAAGGGCCAGTTGCCCCTGGTCCTGTGACATGTCCTCCTTCCCCAGCAAAGAGCCTGTCTCCTGATGACGGGGAAGTGAGCAGAGGCAACCTGGACAGCTAGTGGAAGTTCTGAGGGCCTGGAACCCCAGATTTATAATTCCCTAAGAGGCTAGGGGCCTAGACTCCCGGGTCTGAGGGAGGAGGGGCTGGGGACCTGGATCCCTGGGTGTGAGGGAGGAGGGGCTGGGGGCCTGGATCCCTGTGTCTGAGGGAGGAGGGGCTGGGGCCTGGACCCCTGGGTCTGAGGGAGGAGGGGCTGGGGCCTGGACCCCTGGGTCTGAGGGAGGAGGGGGCTGGATTCATACCAGCTGTGCCCTCTGTCCCAGACTGGAGGGCCGCCCCACCACCCAGCCCCTCGTTGCATTACTCCACACTCTCCTGCTCTCGGTCCTTCCACAACCTCTCTCATCTGCCTCCGTCCTACGAGGCTGCTATGAAATCTGAACTCAACCGCTACTCCTCCCTCAAGAGGCTGGGTGAGTCCCCAGAAGGGAAGTAGCCTGATCAATGGGGCCCGATCAGGGGCCTGGGACCTGGGTTCAGTACCGTGGACAGTGGCCCAACAGCCCTCTAATGGTTTAGGGCCTCCCTCAGGTTCTTCTCCAAGTTTGTTCCAGAATCACTTGAAGTAATTCTGTATCAAAATTACCTTGGGTGCTTTTCGAAATGCAAACTCATGGTGCTGTCCCCCCAAGATGTACTGTATTTATCAGGACTCGCACTTGCAGTTAACAGAACAGTAAGTGAGTGCACGCACACACACACACACACACACACACACACACACAGAGCAAAGGTAACTAAGTGGGCGTCGTCATGGGAAGGTTGTGGATCACGAGTTTCAGGTGTGGCTGGATGCAAGCGCTCCAAAGCTGTCTCCGGGACACTACACCTCTCAGCTCTGCTACACAGGGCGCCGGCTTCATTTTCAGACAGACTGTCCCCTCGTGGTGGCAAAGAGTGACCAGGGAATCTTCAGGCTGCCATTCAACCCACAGAAAAGAGTCTCTCCTAGAGACCCCAGTAACAGTCTCAGGCCTGGGTCCCATCAGCCCAAATAACATCACATACTCATTCGTTCCTGAACCAATCACTGCGACTCTGACAGGACATTCCTGGTTCAGTGGCTCACCCCAGCAGTGGTGCGTTCCTCAAACATGTTAAGCTGAGAGGACCAGGCCCCCAGCAGGAGGTGTGTGAGAGGCAACCGCACATTTTAAGCTGAGAGTAGTAATATTATATTACGAGCCATGAGATACATGTATGTTTGCATATTTATAAATACAGAAAGGCTTTGGGACTTGTTATTAAGAACATTTTTGGAAGCATTATCTCAGTCTGTTAAGATCTTGCTTCTAGGTATATCCTCTGGCTCAAATAAATTTTTATTAAAATTCCATTTATAAAAGAACACTTTCAAACATACCCAAGAGGAGAGAAAACTGTTACATGAACCCGCCTGTTCCCACCATCCAACTCTAACTATGAGCAACGTTTCGTGAGCCTGGCCTCCCTTGCATCCCATCTTTGGTGGATTGATTTTAAACAAATCCCCAGGGGCCATGTCGTTGCATCCACTGATATTTCAGTAACACACAGAACTGAGAAAATGTATGAGCCAGTATCCACCATTATTCCCTTATCATGGAGATGCTTCTGATAAGTAGAATTTTCCATGCTGTTTCATTTTTCAAAGGGCTGGTCACTACCCATAAAACCGACTTCACAACCCACGCACGGGTCACATCTCCAAGTTTGAAAAACAGCTGCAGGATGAAAGGGAGGGAAAATGCTGCCTCAGAAGCAAGCGTTGGGTTCTACTCCCAAAAGAAATACATGCTGAGGCAAAAAAAAAAAAAGGAAACAAACAAAAACCAAAAAACCCCTACCTGTCCAGCATGGCAGAAAGGGTCTGGCAGTCAGTATTTTGGCCATGTCACTGGCCTCACTGTTCTGACTAAACTGTGCCCCTGCCCAGGCTAGCTGACGCGGGGGGTGGGGGGGGGCGCGGGCGGGGCGGCGGGGGGGCGGTCCCCTGGGGGGTATGGGTCCAGCCCAGATGTAGGGAAGCCAGGGGAGGAGGAAGGTTCTGGGCTGACTGGGTCAGACCTCTGTGCCTTTCCCCCTTCCCTCAGCCGAGAAGGACCTGGACGAGGCCTACCTGAAGCGCTGGCACCTGGGAGAGATGCCCCGCGGGACGCTGCCCCTGCACACGCTGCAGCGACCTGGCACCGGGGGTGGCTACCGCATGGACGGCTGGGGCGGTCATGAGGAGCTGGGCCTGGCGCCCGCACCCAACCCACGCCGCGTCATGTCCCAGGAGCACCTGCTGGGCGATGGGGGCCGGTCACGCTACGAGTTCACGCTGCCACGAGCGCGCCTGGTGTCGCAGGAGCACCTGCTCCTGTCGTCACCCGAGGCCCTGCGCCAGAGCCGCGAGCACTTGCTGTCGCCCCCACGCAGCCCCGCGCTGCCTCCGGAGCCCAGCTCCCGCGCCGGCCTGGCTGCCTCCCACTCCAACCTGCTGCTGGGGCCCGGGGGGCCCCCCACGCCTCTGCACGGGCTGCCCCCGACGCCCGGCCTGCACGCGCACCACCACCACGGCCTGCACGGCTCTCCGCAGCCCGCCTGGATGGCAGACGCCGGCGGGGGCGGGGGCACGCTGGCCCGCAGGCCGCCTTTCCAGCGCCAGGGCACGCTGGAGCAGCTACAGTTCATCCCGGGCCATCACCTGCCCCAACACCTGCGCACCGCCAGCAAGAATGAGGTGACTGTCTGAGGCCAGGCCGGGGCCTTAGGGGCTGCGGCCTCGTGGGGCCTCTGTCTCAGCCTGGATCCCCCAACACACTCCAGGGGCCCAGGACCCAGATGGGCCTGTGGACCAGAGGGTGTGGCTGCCTCTAAGGACACTGCTTTGAATGAAACTGTTGCCAGACACAGGCCTTCTTCTAGAATGTCACAGATGACATCCCTCCTCCTATGTCCTCCTTTGAGGCCAGGTCTCCTTCCCATGACGTCATCACAGAGGGAGAGGCCCGCCTGTGAGGTTATCACTAACAGCCTCCACACAGGGACCAAACCTTCCCCTGAGGTCATCACAGAGGAGTGGGCCCACCCCGAGGTCATCACTAGAGGCCACATTCCATGATGTCACCACAAAGACTTCCTTCTTGTGATGTCATAGCAATGACAATGCCTTGTCCCCCTGACATTATCCCTAGAGACAAAGCTTCCTTCCTGTGATGTCAGCGCAGAGACATGTCGTGCCCTTATGACAAAATCCCTGGCACCAAAAGACCCCCTTTGACATCATCATCTCCAGGAAAACATTTTCCTCCCGAGAAGATGCCTCTGTCTATGATGTCACCACTGCAGACAAAGCCATCTTGTCAGGACATGGTGCAGAGGAAACACCACCCCAAGTGTGTCCCCACTGCACGCAAGGCCTCCTTTCCACGACACCATCACAGGGCCTCTACCTCCTGCCCGTGATGCTGCCGCCAGAGCAGGTGCCTTGCCCGATGGCATCATCAGCAGGCCTGTGCCTCTCCCTGAGGGTCACTGCCAAAGGCGGGAGCCCTTCTGTGATGTCTCCACCAGACTGTCTGCTCTGAGATGACACCAGGAGACACCTCACTGCTGTTGCCCCATCACAAGAAGGCATGGCACACCCAGAGTCCATGAGACAGTGCCCTGCCCTGAGATGTCACCTGAGGGATGTCACCACTCGGGAGGCTACCTCGTCTAGAACGGTCTCCCCAGAGGTGACGGTGTGCCCATAGGTTGTGAGCAGTGAGGACCCCACCCTCCCGTCTCGGGCTCTGCCCCAGTGCTGTGATGTCCTCACCAGAGACCCTGCCCATTCTAGAGGGCCATCGCTTGTGATGGCATCACCAGCTTCTGCCTTGCCCTACCATGACTTAGTGTCGTCACTCCTTCCCCTGACCCCAGGGACGTGCCCTGCAGGGTCTCTGCCAGACGCCCCCTGGAGAGGGGGCTTGGCCTGGGCCCCACCCCTGTGCGGGGCTGCCCCCTCCTGTGTGCTTCCTGGAGGACAGCACTCCCAGACTGGCCCACCTGACTCCTGGAGTCCTGAGACTCAGAAGTGTCCCAAAGGCTGGTGCCAAGTCTCTCTGCCATAACTAGAGACATTATCGCCTCTGTCAACCAAGCCCTGGCCTCCTGCTGGGGTCGGGGAGGCTGGGTATGCCTGCTGTTGGTCTTGCTGATGGCCTCATCAGCACCACAAGACTTCCACCACTCACGATGGCAGTGCATCTGGGGTCAAATGCTCACCATGCCTGATGATGACATCATGTCCCAGTACTCCCTAGAACCTATGGTATCTTCCTATCCTAGGATGCACCACAACTATGCCATCATCCTTCTTCCAGGATTTACCATGACCTCACAGGGTCACCATCTCCCCAGGCTCCCCACAGTCAATGGTGTCACTGTCTTCCATGATTCTCCACAACCATGGTGTCACCATGCCCTAGGATTCACCATGGCTGATGGTGTCATCATCTCCAAGAATTCACCACGATCGATGACATCATTACCTTCCAGAATCCACTGTGGCTGATAACACCCTCCACCAATGATGATGCCACCATTTCCAACAGTCCCCCATGCCTGTCGTGCCACCAACTTGCAAGATCGCCTTCAGACACGTCTTCATGCCCGGGATCCACCCTAGCCATGCTGTCATCGCCTCCTGGGATCCACTGCAGACATGGTGTCACCCCATGCAGTGCATGGTGTCCCCCAGCACCCACGAGAGAATGGTGCCCCAGGATCAATGACACCCAGTAGTGTCACCACCTCCCAGGACCCATTCCAACCACACGGCCATCATCTGCCGGATCCACCATAACCATTACCATCACCTCCCAGGATCCAGGACAGCCAATGGCATCACCACCACTTCCAGGACCCACTTCGACCATGTTCCTCTCCCAGAATCCATCATCTTGAGAGCCATGCACCACAACGGCTGTCTTCTGGGGTCCTGTGGCACCCACAGTTGTTCCCTTAAGGGAACCTAGCACAATACACACCATTTTCCCATTGCCTCAAAAATGGAGTAGGGGACCCCTCTGATGACACTGTCCCCACTCTGACCCTTCTTGATGATGTCACTGCCTCACTCCAGACTTAGGCTGATACCTGCATCAACTCCACCACAGACTTGGCCTTGGCCAGCCCCTCTACGACCACCCTGGTGAGCGCATCCAAGCCCCTTCTGATAACTCATTGCCCTTCACCCAACTATCTGATCAGTGACAGGGTCAACGTGAAGACCTGTTATCATCACCGGGTGGGGGCTTTCCAGTCCTCAGGCGAAGTCATGGCCCCTAGCCCAATCCCTCTTACCTGGACCTCCACCTGAAGCAGCATTCTATTAGTTTGGGCCATACTCTCCCCAGACTCCTGTGGACTGGGCTGACAGCTGCCAACTCCCCTGGGACCTTCAATCACGTGCTCTGGTGGCCTGGTCCTGGGGCTGGAGAGCTACGCCATTGTGGGTGCCATCTGTGGGGGGAGGGGTAGGCTCTGCATCACCCCAATAATCGGAGAAGCAGCATTCTCTCCTTTGCCTCTCCTTCCCGCACTGGGGAGCCCCTAGGTTCCCAACACCCAGATTTGCCAAAACCCAATTCTCTTTGTACATAGCCATGTGGGGGGGCGGCCATTTCCCCACTCTTAAAGGGCTACACGCCCCTTCCCCCAGCCCCCAGGGCAAGGTGAGGGGGCCTCTTTTCCCTCCTCTGAGACTTTTCCTCCTTTTTCTGTTTCCTGCTGCCCCAAATACTGCACCTCTGTTCATCCCTACTCAGCCTTCGGCTCCCACAAACACTGAGGGAATGTGGGGAGGTGTGCCCCTAACTACCTAGACCCAAAGCCAGTTCTCCACGTCATGCTTACAGGTGCTCCTGTGGGCTCCCCTAATCTCTACTAGGGCCTACCCATGCCCAGTGTCCCTCAAACAGACTGTGGCTTTCCCCAACAGGAGCCAGCTTGAGTCCCTGCCCCTCCCAAGCCCTGCCCCTCTGCTCACCACCCCCATAGAGCACTCAGCTTTCTCCAACCCCCCAGAAGTGGGGGAGCTCCAGACCCTTCAGCTTTTGTATGCCCCCCTCAACTTGCTCTTTCCTGGCCTGGATTCCAGGTATTTTTACCACCACCACCACCACCACCACACATACACACACACATACCCTCCATTTACTCGGCACAGGCTGCCTGACCCTGGGGCCTTGACCTCTTATCTCAAGTAAGCCATAGTGGGGAGAGGTCCTAAGGGGGTGAGGAAGGAGGCATGTCCTGCCAGATCCCCTGGATGCTTCTGGAGCTGGGACCTTGCCATCTGAGTCTCCCCCCACCAAAAATACACACACACACACACCTGCCCTTCTGTAGTGGGCAGTCGGGGCAGTGCAGAGACAAGGAGATAAACCATTCTGGACCAGAAGACCCTCCCCAGCTCCATGTCCCTCACCCCCCTAACCCAACACCAGACTCTTCCCCCAGTTCCTCAGTGAGGACAGCCAGCTGAGCTGCAAGTTGGTATTTTTGGAATAAACAGATGTTTTCCTGATCCCCAGGCTCAGAGTCACTGTCTGGAAGACATGGGTTTATACCTGTGTGCTTCTGGGTCACTGGGGATCCCCTGTGTGGCCAAGGTCACAGGTGGTCAGGGATGCCTCTCTGCACCTTCACCCGGTGAGAAGTCAGGCCGGGGGCCTGTAGAAGGCGCCTCTAAGTCCTCTGTTTCTTCCCAAGAAAGCCTCTTACCTCTGAGCATTTCTCTGTCGGCACGTTCTCTGTTTGCACCTCCTTATATCTGAACTCTCCAGCTGTACTAGTTCTCTGGGGCTGCTACAACCAAGTACCGCACACTGGGCAGCTGAAGCACAGAAAAGTATTGTCCCCCAGTTCTGGAGGCTGGAAGTCTAACACCATGGCGTCCCAGGGCTGCTTCCCTCTGAGGCTGACTCACTTCCCCCTTTCTCTCCTAGCTTCTGGTGGCTTGCTGGCAGTGGCTGGCATTCCTGTACCCATCACCTCCCCTCCGTCCACATCTGTCTCTGTGCCCACACTTCCCTGTTCTATAGGGACACCAGTCATATGGGATTGGGGCCCACGCTCAATGACTTCGTCTAAACCCAACCATCTGGAAAGATCCTATTTCCAAATAAGGTCACACTCATAGGTCCTGCAGGTTCGGTCTTGAACACCTTTTGGTGGGGACACCATTCAACCTAAAGTGGGGTGTCACAGGGCACAGTCTGTTTCCATACCAGTTTTTATAACCACCACGGCATTTCCCCCACCTCTCCTCTCACCCACTGCATTAGAGCATCTGCATAGTGATGACTAGAGTTGCTCCCTCTTCTCAGGAGGTGCCAGGAAGGCTTGGTTTTAGGAACTTTGGGAGAGCCCTCCCCCAGGGGCATCTAGGTACACCTTTACAAACTGCAGGCTTTCATCTTGCAAGGGAGCCTTCCTTTGCACATCCCTCTGGGTGTGGCTTGTGTGTGCAGTGCATTTTGGTTTGGATTTATCCTTAAGAACACCCCTTCCTCTCTGGTGCATTTCAGTGTTTGCTTTCAAAATAGTAGATTTTACCCCCTATCCATCAGGGTTCTCCAGAGAACTAGAACCAATAGTGTGTGTGTGTGTGTGTGTGTGTGTGGATTCATTTTAAGGAACTGGCCCATGAAGTTGTGAGGACTGACTACATAAACTAGCAGGGTCCTGGCTGGTGTGGCTCAGTGGATTGAGCACAGGCCTGTGAATCAAAGGGTTGCAGTTGGATTCCCAGTCAGGGCACATACCTGGGTTGCAGGCCAGGTCCCCAGTGGGGGATACATGAGAGGCAATCATACACAGATTTTTTTCTCTCCCTCTCTTTCTCCCTCCCTTCCCCTCTCTCTAAAAATAAATAAACTCTTAAAAAAAAAAAAAAAAAAACAGCAGGCAGGCAGGCCAGAAACTCAGGCAGGCTTCTATGCTGCAGTGCCTTTTTTGTTTTCTTTTTTTTTTTAATGCTGCAGTCTTAAGGCAGAATTCCCTCTTTTAAAAAAAAAAAACCCCTCAGCTTTTGCTCTCAGGTCTTCAACTGATTGAACAATGCCCACCACACGATTTACAATCATGTCTTTTACTTGCAGTCAATTGATTGTCGCTACGAATCACGTCTACAAAACACCTTCACAGCATCACCCAAACTGGTGTTTGACCCAACAACTGGGCACCACCGGCTGGCCAAGTGGTCACAGGAACACTGACCAGCACACTCCTTGCAGGGAGGTGCTCACTTAGGGGAAAGCGTGTTGGTTGGAGTTGGAGAACGCCTCCTCTCCTCAGTGCAGTTGAGTATTCATCACTGGCCACATGTCACCTGCTGAGGTTTGTGGACTTGGCTGCAGATTAATGGGGCGTGGGGTGGGGAGGCATTTGAGTATTGGTGTTATGGTCATCTATAAAATGCCCCCTGCCCCGTGTATGAGGGCTGTTTGCATATTCTTAGAAATTGCGTTTTTGTCCACAGGAATAGGTGGGTAGGGAGAAGAGTGGTATGATTCCCTGAGTGCTCAGAGATGCTCCTCCTGGGCACACAGTAGGACTGCATTTCCTTGCCCTGCCCCTCAAGATTAGATGTGCCTATGGTATGTTCTTGATGCATGAGCATAAGTGCCTTTCCAGGTAGAAGCTTCTGAGAGCCACTGTGTGGGTCCCACACTGTTCTTCTTGTCCCTGCCGTGGTCACTGGCAGTATCTCAGGTGAGGGCTATTCTTGGCAGCCTGGGTTCCAGACAGATCAGCCAGGCTGCAGGGTGAAGATAATGCCTTGGCCGACCCTCAGTGGATGTGTGGCATGAGTGGAAAAAACCCTTGTTGCTTTATCAAGCAGTGCTTCGGGCTGCTTGTCACTGCAGGAGAGTGTAGCCTGTTCTGGCTGATGCTGTTGCCTGTGGAGAGGCGACCTGGATGGCGCAGGGCTTTTCACTGTATATTCTTTTGTACTTCTGAATTTTTGTTGTATCTTTTTTAAAATCCTCACCCAAGGACATACTTATTAATTTGAGAAAGAAGGGAAGGGAGGGACACAGAGAGGGAGAGAAACACTGATTGGTTACCTCTCGTTGAAGCCCTGACCAGGAGGGACTGACCCTGCAATCTACGCATGTGCTTTGACCAGGAAGCGAACCCATGACCTTTCAGTTTACAGGATGAAGCTCCAACTGAGCCACACTGGCCAGTCCATACTACACCTTTTTATAAATAATAAAGTTTGAATATAAACAGTGCAGGCTTTGACACATTCCTATCACTGGGCACATGCCCAGGCGTGAGCACTGACAACACGTGTCCCGCTCCTCTCCCACGCAGGGTGACTGGCGTCTCACTCTGAGTCAGAATGCCGGGGCTTAAATGTGGGGGGCTTTTCACGCGGCATGGCCTCTCAAACACTTCATTTCTGTTCAGCCAGGAAAAGAGCAACCTGATCCACGTACACTCTACTTTGCTTGGATAAGTCAAGGATGGGATGCGACAGAAGCGTTGGTGCCCTTGTGACCTAACACTTGCTCGATTCGCAACTCCGCTCTGGGGAGAAATACAGCCTCCGAGCAGCTATTCTTACCCTGTGTTTGATGGGTCGGAACTGTGAACTTCTGGAATCTACACCAGATGTTGTGTGTATGTGCTTTTCTTTCCACTTCTTTTTAACCTTGTGTTTTCAAATAATTCCAAACTTGCAAAACAGTTACAGGCACATCTCAAAGAATTCATGTATAGCTTTTGCCAATTCACCAGTTGTTAACCTTTCTTTGCACTGCTTTTTGGTTTTCTTTCCATATGACTATTCTCTTTTTCTCGCAGACATCTGAGAGTAACTTGCATACGTCATGCCCCAGAATACCTGAGAGACATCTCTGAAGGACAAGGACATTCCCTTACACAGCCACAGTAGAAAGATCACAGGCAAGAACTTAACTTTGATGAAGTCACATTCAAGTTTCACCCCTTGGCCAGGGCACCAGGAAGGGGCTATTCTGCCCTCTGTCGTTAGGAAGTACCTCACCTGGAGACGACCTGACACCATACGGATCTCATGTTCCTCCTTGAACATCCGCCTGCTGCTCCCAGCCTCACGTGTGCTTCTCTTGCCTGAATCAGTTACTATCATGGTGTCTGTCAAATGATCATTTTCAAACTTCACCATCCCTCTGGCACTTACTGGTTAGCATTTACACACGCTTTTTTGGGGAAAGAGGATCCAGTACTTTCATCAGTGCCTTTGAGACAGCAATGAGTCCAACAAACTCATTACATTTCCAATGGCTCCAGAGTATTCTACACTTTGTAGACACAGCGTAATTCTTATTCCAGTCTGTACCACTGGACAGTTGGATTTTTCTCCCACTCTTCGCTACCACAGACGACCCTTTGAGAACATCTTTGTGCACACCACGGGATGTGGTCACTTTTCCCTGGGATGAGCTCCCAGGAGGTGACTAGGCTGGGTGAGAGGCCAGGTGCATTTTGAAGACTTTGCTCCACAGGGCCAAGCTGCCATCCCAACAGGTCTACATATGTGAGAACATCCACTTGCTCTGACCTCACCAGAATTGGGCATATTCTGCTTCATGCTAATGTGCACCAGATCTGTTAGTTTTACAGCCATTAAACCTGCCCTGAAGCATGTTTTTATCCAGTATGAAGCCAGCCCCATGTTCTAGGGTTTTCAGAGCAGAGATAAGAACCAGATGTTTCGATCCTGGCACGTCTGTCACTAGAGGGCGCACCTGATCCATTGCACTAGAGCACTCGAACCTCTGCTCACAGCGCTAAGGACAGCGGTTCTTGTTAATGACCTGCCACAGCACATGCAGACTGGCTGACAAATGTGAAGGCCACTGAGGGGAAGAGGACCTGCTAGCAACTACAGGTGATGGACTCAGAAATGAAGGGGCATGCCCAGCCTCCCCAGGAAGAGAGGAAAGGCAAGTGACAGAGGAGGCCCTTTGTCTGTCCATGCCCTGCACGGACTTTGAGGACTGCTAATAAGATTCAGGCTCACTCCTGCATCAGCAATGACACTGCTGCTTCCTCTGCCTGAAAGATCTCCTCCAGATCCCCACAAAAAGATGTAAAGGAGCCCTGGCCTCCTTTACATCTTGATCCACATGTCTCCTCCTTGATGAAAGTCCACCCTGACCACCCACCTACAATCCCCTCCCCTGCATCCCCAGACCTCCTGATCCCACTCCAACTTTTTTTTTTAAAGATTTTATTTATTCATTTTTAGAGAAAGGGAGAGAAACACTGACCAGCTGCCTCTCACAGGCCCCCAACCCAGGACCTGGCCTACAACCCAGGCATGTACTCTGATGGGGAATTTAACCAGTGACCTTTAGGTTTGTGGGATGATGCCCAAACCACTAAGCCACATGTCAGGGCTTATTTCATTCTTAGAGAGAGGGTAAGGGAGGGAAAAAGATGAAGAAAAACACCCCGTGTGTCAGAGAAATATGGATCAGTTGTCTCTCGCATGCCCCAAACTGGGGGCCTGGCCTGCAACCCAGGCACGTGCCCTGACTGGAAATCAAACCAGCAACCTTTCAGTTCGCAGGCCGGCACTCAATCCACTGAGCCACACCAGCCAGGATAGTAATTAGCATCTTTTGATGCTCTCCACTTCTCTCAGCTACTCACCAGGATGTTCCCAGGGTCACACTGGCAGGCCTGTGTCATGGGCAACCCTGGAAGGTCATGCAAGTAAGTAGAACCGTGCCAAGGGCCACTTGGCATAACCGCAAACACGTGCTCTCTGACCCTGGGATTCCACTTCTACGAATTTCTCCTGCAGAAAAGCTCACAGCTACACCCAGAGATAAACGTTCACGGATGCTCAGCATAGCTTCTGGCCATAGACAGGACTGGCGGAAACACCCATCGGTCGGAGAATGCTGGAAAGCCCGGGGTGTTCCTATAGAGGAAAAATATTCAGCCACCCCTTCACATGCATGGCCAAGGGAGGGCGTGTGGGGACGTGGACTAATGAGTCTGCGTGACCGTCCCAGATGTGCGTGTGGCAGCCAAAGGGGGCAAGAACTCCAGCTCCGGCTTTCACTTCTGGCTCTTCAGTAATAGTGGGACTCTCCCTCCAAGCACGTATTTCTTTGTAATTTAACACAGATGAGCAGAAGACATGAAGATTAATTTCTAAAGCTGGAATTCCAGCCAGTGGGACAACTGGGGTTTCATTATACAAAAGTAAGTTTCTGAGTCACAAATATTCAGCCAAAGGGCACCCCTTCCAGCCCCATCTCACCCCACCCTCAGCCCACCCCTGCTCATCCCAGTCTCCCAAACTGACTCAGAAGGCCCACCGCTTGGCCACCTCCTGCACAGTTCTCAGATCTGCCCCCTTCTCTCTGACCACCACGGCCACCACCCTAACCCAAGCCACAACCAACTCCCTGCTGGAGTTTTTGCTTCCACTCTGGGCCTCCAATTAAGTCTCTCTACCCAGCAGCCCAGAGCTGGAGTCTCGGTGTGAATACTGAAATTAATGCACAGCTCCAGGTCAGAATTCCTCACTGGCTGCCTGGGGCTCTACCAAGCTCTTCCCCTTGGCCTTCAGGCCTTCAGAGCCTGGCCCTCCGTGCCCACCTCTCCTAGCTCAGAACATTCTTCCCTCACATCTCTCTCTTTCCCCAATTCTCTGTCTTTCTTTCAGTCACTCCCATCATAGCATTTTTAAAAATTCTAAGAAAAAGAAAAAAGAACAGCCCTGGCTGGTGTGGCTGGATTGAGTACAGGTCACCAGTTCAATTCCTAGTCAGGGCACATGCCTGAGTTGCGGGCCAGGTCCCCAGTAGGGGACGCATGATAGGCAACCACACAGTGATGTCTCTTCCTTGCTCCCTCCCTTCCCCTCTCTCTAAAAATAAATAAATAAAATCTTTAGAAAAGTCTATATTATGTTTATATATTAAAAAAAAAAACCCAGCTGCGAACCAAAGCATCGCAGATTCAATTCCCAGTCAGGGCACATGCCTGGGTTGCAGGCCATGGCCCCCAGCAACCACACATTGATGTTTCTCTCTCTCTCTCTTTCTCCCTCCCTTCCCTCTCAAAAAATAAATAAATAAAATCTTAATTTAAAGAATCCACGTCAAGATGCACAACTGAATATATAGGATCAAAGTTCTGCAAGTTTCTATTAAAAAAAGAAAAACAGGTTTACTGAGATATAACTCACACACCATATATACAAATCATTGATTTAAAAGTGTGCAATTCAGTGCTTTTCAGTATATTCATAAAGCTGAGCAACCATTACCACAATCAATTTCAGGATATGTTCATAATCCCCCCAAAACATGTACACATTAACTGTCCACTCCCGATCCCCCATTTCCCCAGCCCGAGGCCATCACTAATCGTTCCTTCTCCATGGATTTGACTGTCCTGGACATCTCACAGAAATGGAATCATACCGTACGTGGTTCTTCGTGACTGGCTTCTTTCACCGAGCATCACGTTTCCAAGGCTCATCCGCACCGTCGCAGGTGTCAGTGTTTCATTCCTTCCGCTGGCTGGGTGGTAATCCATTGTGTGGATGGGCTGCAGTTGGTGTATCCACTCGCCAGCTGATGAACACTGGGGTTGTTCCACCCTCTGGGTGTTGTGAATAGTGCTGCTATGATCGATCATCTGTTTGCAACTTTTTATGTGGATATGTTTTCTCGTTTCTCTGGGATGCATAGCTAGCAGTGGAATTGCTGGACCACGTGGTAACTCTGACCATTTGAAGAACTTCCAGACTCTTTTCCAAGCCAGCTGTGTGTGAGGGTTCCAGTTTTTCCACATCCTCCCAACTCTCATTATATGATTTTTTTTCTTAAAGATTTTACTTGTTTCCAGAGAGATGGGAAGGGAGGGAGAAAGAGAGGGAAAGAAACATCAGTTGGCTGCCTCTCCATGCTCCTAACCAGGGACCTGGCCCCACAACCCAGGCATGTGCCCCAACCAGGAATCGAACTGGTGACTTCTTGGTTCACAGGACAGGGCTCAATCCACTGAGCCACACCACCCAGGGCTGGCTCATTATGGGACTTTTTGGTCATGGCCCTGCTGGTGGTGTGCAGTGGGATCTCACCATGATTTGATGTGCATTTCCCTGATGGCTGATGAAGCTGAGCATCTTGTCATGGGCTTACTGGCCACTACTGTATTTTTTTCTTTTTCAGTGTTTATTGTTTTTAGAGAGAAAGAGGAAGGAAGAAGGAGAGGGGGAGAGAGAGACAAAAATAACGTGAGAGAAAAACATCGACTGGCTGCCTCCCATACGAGCCCCGACCCAGAACTGAACCTACCACCTCGGTATGTGCCGACTGGGAATTGAACCCCTAACCTTTCAGTTTGCAAGACAAGGGTCCAATCAAGAGCCACACTGGCCAGGGCTGGTATATCTTCTTTACCTGCCACCTCTCCTTAGGGTGGCTACAACCTAAGGAGCCTCCTTCCTGGCCTCCCTGCCTATTCTCTCTGCCCTTCATTCTCTTCTCCACACAGCCATCAGAGTGACCTGGGAAAACTCGAGTCAGACCACAGCACTCCTTTGCTCAAAGCCCCACAGTGACCACCTATCCCCTTAGAGAAAAGGCCAGAGTCCTAACCACGGTCTTGAAGGCCCTGCAATGACGTCCCCTCCCCAACCCTGACCACAGACATCCCTCTGACCTTACCTCCCAGCACCCTCCCTGTCGCTCTCTCTGCTCCAGACACTCTGGCCTCCTTGCAGCTCCTTGGACGTGCGAGGCCTAGGCTCCAGCTGCTCCCCCTGCCCAAATGCTCTTCCTCAGATAAGCACATGGCTCACTCACTCTCTTCCCTCAAACCTGGGTTCCACTGACACCCGCACCCGGCTTAAAATTCACCAGGGCATCATCGCACAACCTGGCACCCCAAGCTCCTCCCCTGCTCTCCTTTTTTCTTTAACCACAGCACGCATTCCCTCCTGACAGACCATCTATTTTACGAAATACAATACTACTTATTGTATTTCGTTTTTGTGTCTGTCTTCCCCACCACAGCACGCCTGTCAAGAGCACAGATCCTTGCTGACTGACATATCCCCCATGCCCAGAACGGTGCCCAGCACATAGTAGGTGCTCCATAAATACTCGTTGAATCAAAGAACACCTTTGGTCTCTCAGGCACTCTGGTAGGGGCTGAGAACACGATCCCTGCTCTCCTGGGGTGGACCTACTCAGGGAGACAAAGACAGACAGTTAAACGAGTAATTACAAATTCTGATGTGCCATGAAGATCAAAGAAGGTGAAGTGAACTGAGCGCTGAGCAGCGGAGGAGTGGAGGACACTGCTCTGAGGAGTGACGTTTTCAGGTGCGCCTAGACTGCAAGGAAGATGGAGGAGGGGGAAGAGAGCTCTCCAGGCACAGGGGACTCGAGTCTGAATGTCCTCAGGTGACACAGAGCCTGGCTGATACCATGGACAGACACAAGAAGGCCGAAGAGCCTTAAGGAGAGTTTGCTGATGGACCTCACTGAAGTTTGGGATTAATTCGAAATGATATGTAGGGGAAGCTCTTGAAAGCTTTTTAGCAGGCGTGGGGAACACTGGGATTTCAGGGCTGGTAAAGGACAGCCTCCTTAAGGTCCAACCCCCACCACAGCCTGTTTCTGTAAACAAAGCCTGATTGGACAGCTGCCCCCTTCTGTCTGCAGATTGTCACCAGCAGCAGAGCTGAGTAGATTGGGAGAGAGCAAATGCCTGGAAAATCAAAACGTTTACTAAACCCTGGCCAGTGTGGTTCATTTGGTTGGAGCATCATCCCTTAACTGATGGGTTGTGGGTTCCATTCCTGGTCAGGGTTCATACCTAGGTTGTGGGTTCGACCTCTGGTCAGGGCACATAAAGGGGGCAACCAATCAATGTTTCTCTCTCTCCCTCCCTCTCTCTCTAGAAACAAGGAAAAAATGTCCTCAGGTGAGGATTAAAAGCAAAAAAAAAAAAAAACACACACACAAAAAATCTTTACTGAAAGGGTTTGCTGACCCCAATGTTCAACTGTTCAGGGTGTAGGTGACCCCTCTCCCTCACACCCTGTCCAGCCGAACACCAATTCCTTCTGACTTCACCCAACCCGTTCGTCTCTCCCATTCCCAGCGGCACAGACCTGTTGAAGCCACGGGCATCCCCAGCTGGGCAGCTGCAATCCTCTCCTCACTGGCTTCTCTGTTCCTGCCTGCAAGTCCGATGGAATCACACCATCAAAACCTCCATGGCTCCCCAGTACTTAGAAGAAAAGAACATACTGCTGACCACAGCCCAGGTAAGTAACACAACCCTGACCTCTCTGACCCCTCTGACCTCAGTGCCCTCCACCTGCCCAGCTCACTCTGACCCAGCCTGGCTGGCTTTGTGGGGGTGCCCCCAAACCACCAAGCACTATCCCTTCTCTGGGCCCTTGCATCTGCTTGCTATTCCTTCTTCTCAAAATGCTTTTCCCATTGATCTTCCTGTAGCCCAGGTGGCCAGCCCTTCCTCAGAGAGGCTTTTCCTGACCAGACAAGGTCAAGTAGCAGCAACTCCCTGTCCTCCAGTTCTACTGTCCTTCCTTGTTTTGTTTTGTTTTGTTTTTTAGATAAGAGGAAGAGAGAGAGAGAAACATCAATCAGTTGCCTCTCCAACAGGCCTGCACGGGGACTGAACCTGCAATCCAGGCAGGTGCCCTGACCAGAATCAAACCGGTGACCTTTTGCTTTGTGGGATGATGCCCGCCTGACTGACCGAGCGGAACCGGTCGGGGCCTTTGTCTTTACCACGGACCCACACTATGGTCTACACTTACTTACTTAGTGCCTGGCTCCCTGACCCACACAGAAGATCCACGAGCAGGAGGTCGTGGTCCTCGTGACTCTCTGCCATGTCCCCATAGCGTCCTGCCTCCCACATGGTAGGCGCTCAAAAAATAAGTTGATGGAATGAACGCGGCAGCCAGAGAGGGGGATCATAAAGTAGCCCCAACAGGGTGTGACAGATCAAGTACGCAAACGAGAACAGGCCTGGCACACGGCAAGCATGTGGCACACACCAGCCAGCATCATCATCATCATCATCACCATCATCGTCATCGGTTGGCTGGGGGATTTGTGAGATGGAGCTCAGTTTGACCGGCCCCTCTGCCTTTTCCTGCCTGGCGTGGGGGTCGTGGGCCAGTCGCCTTGCCGGGCGGTCTTCCTTCAGTGTCCTTGGGTGTTAACCGGCGCCGGAACAGCGTGTGCCCAGCAGGATAAGGCTGAAGGCCAGGCCTCCACGACTCCAGTTATCATGACGACTGTTAACTCTGTAGCTGATTTGGAGCCGTCCTGCCTCCCTGTCCAGAGCTGGCAGCCAAGGGTCCCTTCAGGACAATGGCCATGCTGCACCCGACTTGGCGGAACTGAAAGGCCAGGGACCGGCACCGTGGCCACCCTGCTCGGGTGCGCCGGTGAGGCCACGTCGGCCTCCGCAGCTCAGGCCACTGCAGTCCGGTTTGGACCCGAGGCCTGGAGGAGCTCCCCTGTCCCGGCAACTGCGCGTCCACTTTGCGGCCAGGGAAGATGAGTCCCGGCGGAGGCCCCAAGCTTGAAGGCCATGGCCAGTCCCCAGCGGGGCTGTGCCCTGAGAGAACCTGGGAAACCCTCCTCCTTTCTTGGGCATCACGAGGGATTCCCAGCGCCCATTTCCCACGTAGGGAAACTGAGGCCCAGCGTTGTGACAGAGGCCTGGCCAGGGTCAAGGGTCACACATCACAGGGGCAGGCGGTCAGACCTGCAGAGCCGCACTAACTGGTCTCAGAACCTCCACAACTACCGGACACAGGTCACAGGTCATTCCCCACACAAAATGGCGCCTCGAGGAAAAGAGTAGATCGATTCCCAGCGCCCACCCTACCCCCGACCCTGGGCTGAGCAGGAGGTGCGGACAGCCCGCGCACAACATTTGCATATACAAAAAAATACCAGTTTCGTTGGCTGTGAGCAGTTTAGTACAGACTAGGCGGGGCCCCCATTGGTCGCTCCCCATTTCTTTCTGCGCCCTAGCACCGCCTTTTCCTGCAAGGATTGGACCGTGCGAGTCTCGTGACGCCTTCCCACGATTGCGCATTCCTATTGGCCGGAGTGCCGTCCATCATCCCTTTAACCCTCCCTAGTCCCTCTGGCCCTAGCTCCGCCCGTACACCCGGGCTGACCGTTAGTCGCGTGCGCGATCTCTTGGGTTTAAGGGCGTGCGCGCGTACGCCGGGCCGTGGCGGCGTCTCATTCAAACGGGCCAATCAGCAGTCGCATCGCCTCTCGCGTTCTTTTCCTCTCTACTACCTCTTTTCAGCTTCTCTATATTCCGGGATTCCCATTCCAACCCCTGCGTGCCTCCATTGGCAGGACCGCCGCGTGCCTCCTCTCCAACTTCTCCCGCTTTCGCCCAAAGATTACGAAAAAGGAGCGAGCGCGTTGAACATCGAGGACCGTGCGCGCTGACGTCACGGGTCAAGGCGCGGCGCTTCGGGGCCGCGAGGGGGCGTCGCCTGCGGGCGGGTATAAAAAGGCCACAGTGCGCGCGCGACCGGCTTAGTGCGGCCGGCACCGGGGTTGAGCGTACCTGTGGACGCTGTGCGCAGTGGGCGTCGGAGGCGGCGGGGAGCGGAGCGGAGCCGCTGGGGCCTAGCCGAGGCCGAAGCGGCAGTAGTTGGGCCCCCCGCCCCGGCCGGCGGCTCAGAGAACGCAAGAAGGGGGCCGGGGGGACCCGCCCCCGGCCGACCGCAGTTATGGTGAGCTCCGCGGCCAGGCCCGGGAGGGGCGGTGGGAGGCCCCCTGGAGGAGTAGGCGGGGTCTCGGGAGCTTGTCTGGACGGTCTGGGGGTTGGAGGTCCCGTTTAGGGGTCCTGGCCTGGGAATGGGCCCACAGGCCTTCCTGTAGGCGGAACAGGGGCATAGGCGGCCGGCAGGTTCCTTGGAGGAGGAGGTCCGGCTGAGCTCCGGGGCGAATGGGGAGAGGGGAGGGGGGGCTGTCCCGGCTTTGTGTCCCGCCCGGGTGTTTTCCAAGATTAGGTGGGGAATGGAACGAGGGTGTGCGTCACCATACCCAGAATCATTGGCGGCCCGTTCGGGGCTACGAGCGGGCTTTGGGGGGCTCCTGGGGAGGGTGAAGCCATCCGCAAACCCCGTCGGAGAATCGCCATCATTTCTAGCGGGCTCTCAGCCTCGGACGGCGGTCTGCAGCATCCTGGATGGGGGTCTACAAACCCAGGAGTGGTTGACAGCACGGGACAATCAGGGTCAAGACCAGAGCAACCCCAGCATCCTGCGGAGCGTCTCGGCTCTGCCAGCCACTCCCTCCCTCCTCTCCTCTGTGCCCAGAACTCGAACGTGGAGAACCTGCCCCCCCACATCATCCGCTTGGTGTACAAGGAGGTGACGACGCTGACCACGGACCCGCCTGACGGCATCAAGGTTTTTCCCAATGAAGAGGACCTCACTGACCTACAGGTCACCATCGAGGGCCCTGGTGAGTGTGGGAATGGAACACGGAGGGGCACGTGCACCTCTTAAATTCCTCATTTTTAAGACAAGAGTGAGAAGGTCCCATTATATACTAGACTTTGCCGACTGCAGGGGGCACAACGATAGACAGGACTGACATGCCTCTTACTCTGCGGGTTCTCAGTTTGCAGGGCAGCACCCCACAAATGACAGGAAGTTGTGGACTTTTCTGTAAGTGTAGTGAGACAGTGCTGGTCACCCTGGGAGCATTTAATGGGTACCTTACCTGGGGTTGGGGTGAGGCTGTCGGACACAGATTCCCTCAGACCTGAAGGGCTGGCAGGAGTTCTTCGGGAATGGGAAGAGGATGCCCGGTGGTGTGAACAGCATCAGCAGTCTGGAGGGTGGGTCTGGCTGGTGACCGCAGACTCTGTCCCGCTGTCTGGGTCAGGGACACACACTGGGGGAGGTAACAGTAGTAAGCCCTGACTGCAGCAGTGGTTTCATTGTGCAGTGACTTGACACATTGTCTCAAGTGCACTGTGTTTCTGTCACTAGCTGAACTTTTACAGAGTAAGCCAAGGTGTGGTGATGGATCCAGTCAGGAGTCAGGACAGTAGGGAGGGGGACAGGGTGGACTTGCTCAGGTGGTGGCAGTAAAGATAATTAACTGCTGCATGAGGGGTGGTGGGAGCTTCGTAGGAACGGAATCCGCAAAGCTTTCAGGAAGCAGGTCTCTTAGGGCTTGTAAACCTCTGTAGGGAGTTTGGAAAGGAAGCTATTGGTGGGTTTAAAGCAGCATGGTGGTCCCTGCAGAACTCACTTTGACTTGAGTGGCGGTGGGGGGTGATAGAAGCTGGAGGCAGGCAACTGCTGCTGGCGGCAGGTGAGTAGTACGGTGTTTTGGCTGGACTGGGAGGGAGGGACGAGGAGTGAGCCTGAAGGTTAGCTGCCTGGGCTGCTGACAGGTCAGCTGTCGGCTCTGGGACATGGGGAGTGGCCATGGGTCTCGAAAAACCCACAGCTTTCTGACCAAGAACCATTGACAGAGGCGGGCAAGACTATGGAATTGACAGGGCTGTCCCATCGCCGTTTGCCACAAGGCTTCCAGGAGGACAATTGGGTGCAAGTGTCTGTGCCTCTTGAAAATGAATTCTACCGCGGTCCTCACTTGGGAGAGAAGAGGCACCAGTGGGTGGAGACCAGGACTCTTTGGTGATAGAAGCAGGGCCACAGCAGGGGGCTAACTCTGAGGGAGTGCCTGCAGGTGCCTGCAGGCCCTGGGAGACCAGCCCTGTTCTGCTCTCCCGAAGTCTGGAGTCAGAGGAGGCGGCAGGGCCCTTGCCTCCCAGCCAGAGCGTGGAAACAGGCCTTTGGGGTTTTGCCGGGTGCCTGGGAGTCCTCCGCTTCCTGACCTGGTTCCCTCCCTGCACTTGCAGAGGGGACCCCATATGCCGGAGGCCTGTTCCGCATGAAACTCCTGCTGGGGAAGGACTTTCCTGCCTCCCCGCCCAAGGGCTACTTTCTGACCAAGATCTTCCACCCAAATGTGGGCGCCAACGGCGAGATCTGCGTCAACGTGCTCAAGAGGGACTGGACGGCTGAGCTGGGCATCCGGCATGTGCTGTTGGTGAGTTCCAGGGTGGCCAGGGTCTGGACACCCCAGTGATATCCGAACACTGCTTTTTTTAAATCAACTCTGAGATAGTTGAGGGCTCTGATGTGAAAAGCAGGTGTCCAGCTTTTCAGGAAAATTCTGGAAGACTTGGCAATGCTGGGTGGGACGCAGTCCGCCGAGTTCAGTTGTACAGGTGGTTCAGTGCCCAGGGCAGGCACCTTTGCGGTGGAACAGGTGGTGGGTGAGCACACTGAGACGTTTCGTTCTGCTCTAAAGTGCACAGTTGGCTGGCTTCTTGGCAGTCACAGTTTGTGCAGCTCTCACCCTATAATTCCAGACCATTCCCATAACTTGTTTCTCAGGCAGGCATGACACGGTCCCACCTTGGACGATTTAATTGCTGGGTCTAGTGGGGGACAGCAGGGTCCTGCAGGGCAGGGTGGCCCCCCTCCAGACAAGGAGCAGCCCTGCCAGTCAGGCTGAGATGGAGGCCACCTAGAGCATTGAAGTCCCCTCTGTCCTCTGTCTCAAAGTATAAGAAATTTTCTTGGAAACTGAATTTTTAATGAGCCCCTGGAGCAAGGTGGTTGGGAGGACAGGGAATTGGGGTCTCCTATGGGGCATGGAGCGAGGAGGCTTGAGCTCCGAGGTAAACAGATTTCCAGCCCTTTCCCTCCTCTCCCTAGAGTATCAGCGGTGGCTGCCAGGGGACACCCACACTAAAGACAGGCTCTCAGAGTGTCCTGATGATCCTTGGGTCGGTGGTGCCCCGCCTGTATCAGGCGTGGCTGTGAGGGAGCCACAGGGAGGGCCTGTGCTGGGAGGTGGGGGAGGTGCAGTAGTGGCAGTTAGGGTTGATCCTGGTCCCTGATCATCTTCAATGATGTCTGTTGGGCCAGGGTGCTGCCACCATTTACAGGCCAGACAACTCATGTTACCTGCTCAAAACCAGGCACGGTCTGGGGTGTTGAGGGTTCCCTTTAAGCATGGAGGTGGAGGCAGGGCCACTCTACATCCTGGTGCCTTTCTTGGGTGTGGTCCAGCCCAGCCAGAGGCTGTGGCTCTGCTCTTGGGATTCCTGGCAAAGCTGGGGGCAGCTCTGGGCTTGTGTGTCTTTCTGTGGTTTTGTAAAAGGAGCTTGGAGTCCAACAGGCCCAGGTGAGAGTACTCCATTGTTCCCCTTGTCTCCTGAGTGACCCTGGGGAAGTCCCTTCCCTTGATCACTGGTTTTGTGGGGCCCAATGCAGCTGATCTGGGTTCTCTCCCACAGACCATCAAGTGCCTGCTGATCCACCCCAACCCTGAGTCCGCCCTCAACGAGGAGGCGGGCCGCCTGCTCTTGGAGAACTACGAGGAATATGCGGCCCGAGCCCGCCTGCTCACGGAGATCCACGGAGGCGCTGGCGGGCCCAGCAGCGGGAGGCCCGAGGCCAGCCGGTCCCTGGCCAGTGCAGCCTCAGCCTCCTCCACCGACCCCCTGGCCCCAGGGGGTCCCGGAGGGGCTGAGGGGCCCATGGCCAAGAAGCATGCAGGCGAGCGTGACAAGAAGCTGGCAGCCAAGAAGAAGACAGACAAGAAGCGGGCTCTGCGGCGGCTGTAGTGGGTGCTTCCCTCCCCACACCTGCCCGACCCTCAATTCTGTCTCTAAGTTATTTAAGTTATGGCTGGGGTGGGGGAGGGCATGGGCACGGGGACCTGGATTTGTTTTTCTAAATAAAGTTGGAAAAGCAAGCAACTCCTGTGCCTCTCAGTACTTCAGGTCCACCTCTGCTGTGGGAGCTCAGAGCAGTTGGCACCTAGCCCACCGCAGAGGGTCCCTCAGCCCAGCTGGCCTCCTGGTTGAGCTCTGGGACCACCTCTGTGTACGGTCTCAGGTTTCCCATCTAAAATGGGGTGAGGGGAGGGGCCCGGGGCCTGCCTCGCCAGGTGACAGGTGCAAGGTGCCTTGTTCTCCTATCCCTGAAAAGGCATGTCTATCTGTCCTTGACTGAAGTTCTGTCCCCTCACAACACCAGACCCAACCCTGGCTTTCAGATTTGTCTGGGTAACAGTGTGTTCCCGAGTGACAAATCACCGAGCCAGGCCCGGTACAACCGACCCTCTCCTCCCACTTTCTGTGGTCAAGAGCCCTGGTGTGGTGGGCTGGCTACTTGGCTGTTTCACACTGAAGTGGAGGTATCCGCCTGCCATGTTACTCTCATGTCCTCTTCTAGGTCATGGTGGAATGCACATCTGGGGGCTGCCCTCAGCTCCTAGAAACCGTCACGGTTCTTGCCCCACGAGCCCCAATGTCCACCTTCAGGGCCCAGTCCTTTGAAGGGCTCAGCTGATAAAATGTGCTCTTGGTTAACCAAGTGATGATGTGATTGCAGGAACAACACACACCAACCAACGTTTTCACAGGTTCTGCCCCCATTCCAGGGGAGGGTGTGGGAACTGGGGCTGTAACAGGCAGGTTAGTTTTCCACGGAGCAAGCCATAGACAGGGGGCCAAGATAAGGCTGGCCGGCTGGCTTTGCCTCAGTTTCTCCCCCGTTATTGACAGCGTTGCCCTGTGCTGGGTCCCCAGGATATAGTGTCAAAAAGGACCATGAAATGAAAAGAGGAAATAAAGATCTACCTAAAGACTTATACGTGAATTTTTACAGTAGTTACCTTTGTAACAGGCGAAAACCACAAATGACCCAAATGTTCACCAGGTGAATGAGTAAAGGAATTGTGGTGAATTCATACAAAGAGCTATTACTCAGCAAAATACCAATACACAAAACAACCCGGATGAGTCTCAAAAATATTACGTGCTGAATAAAGCCTTATACAGACTTGTGCAAAATGTTTGGTCCTATTTGCATGAAGTTCTGAAACAGGCCAAACCGAGCACTTCACAGCTGAACGCACATCACTGCCAGTCTGGCACCAGGGAGGACAAGATGAAGGGCGTGGGGGAGCTTCCGAGTGATGAGCGCATTCCAGGCCTTGCTTCTTACGGTCACGTGGGTGCACGAATTCGTCAAAACTGACCGAACTATACTTAAAAGAGTTGTATTTTACTTTGTGTAAAGTATATTTCAAGTCATTTTTTTTTATCAAGAACTGTTCTAAAGTAGAGTGAAAGGCAAATCAGTGGGACAAGATATTTATTTGCAAGTCATATAATCGAACTAATCCAAAAAATACATTTTAGAAAAAACAGCACCCCTAGCTGCTGGTGTGGCTCAGTGGATTGAATGCTGGTCTGGAAACCAAAGGGTCGTTGGTTCGATTCCCAGTCAGGGCACATGCTTGGGTTGCAGGCTGGGTCCCCAGTTGGGGACACTCAAGAAGCAACCACACATGGATGCATTTCTCCCTCCTTTTCTCCCTCTCTTCCCCTCTCTAAAAATAAATAAATAAAATCTTTAAAAAAAAAAGTATAGGAAAGGGAGAGGCCAAAGAACTTATACACAGGACTCAGGGACATGAACTAAAGTGGCGGGGTGTGGGGGGTGGGGAGAATGCTGGAGGGGAGGGGAGTACCAGGCAGAAGGGGGGCAAAGGGAAAAAAATGGGATAATTGTAACAGCATAATCAATAAAATATACTTAAAAAAAAAAAAAACCCAGGCTGGTGTGGCTCAGTGGATTGAGCACTAGCCTGCAAACCAAAGGGTCATTAGTTTGATTCCCAGTCAGGGAGCATGCCTGGGTTGCAGGTCAGGTGCCCAATAGGAGGAATGTGAGTGGCCACCACACTTTGGTGTTTCTCTTCCTCTCTTTCTCTCTTCCTTCCCCTACTCTAAAAATAAATAAATAATCTTAAAAAAAAAAAAAAAAGCACAATACAAATCAGTAAGAAAAAGCACAAAAGTGGGCAAAAGCACTTGAAATCCAAGTGACTACCAAACACATGAAAAGGTACTCACCCTCGTTAGCTACTGGGAAAATGAAACATCAGCCAAAAGTGATACCACTACACTCTTACGAAATGTAACAGTTCTAAAGTCTGACAATACTAAGTGTTGACGCAGGTGTAAAGCTACAGACACGCGTTTGCTCCTGGTGGGGGCATGAAATGTTTGTGGTCCAGCTGCAAAAGCACACACACCTTATTACTCAGCACCCTTGCCCATAACACCAACAGGCTTTAAACACTTGCCGTAACTGTAAACAAGTATAAACATACTTACACAGTCAAGAAATAATGCAACACAAAAATAATGAGCTACTCACTATGAGCGATGAGAATCACCAAGTCATGACCT
>PVIA01007461.1:0-82983 GCA_004024845.1 Tonatia bakeri
GCGCACCCCCACTCCTCACCAGTCCTCCCTTGTCACCGCAGCCCCCCCATTGCTGGACCCAGTGGTCAGTTCTCAGTCCCCATCTCACCTGGCCTGTCCGCAGGGTTTGACACGGTTGTCCGTTCCCTCCCTCCTTTCTCTTGGCTCCCGAGACCCCCTTCTCTTCTGGCTTGTATTCTGCCCCATTGGCTCTCCTTTCTCCCTCCTGCTGTCAGGTCTTCCTCCCGTCCTTCACCCATTCCTGGGGAAGTGTTCCAGGCTCAGGCCTTGGACCACTTCTCTTCTCAGTCTGTGTCTCCATCGGTGATCTGATCCAGCATCGGTGTAAATACCGTTACATGCTGACTACTACTGAATTTGCATCTCTGCTTCTGGCCTCAGCACAGTCAGCGGTGTGACTGGCTATTTCTTTGAGCTCCCCGTCCCCACGGAGGGGCCTCAGATCTCACCCGTCTAACACAGACGCCCACCTGCATCCACCACACCTCCCTTCCCCGAGGGGCGTCCCTGGCTCCGCCCTTCCTTTCGCTGCCCGCATCCCAACAGTCAGCTCGTCCTCCAAACTGTGTATATCCAGAGGGGTCCCACCATCTCTCACCGTCTCCACTGCCACCACTGCCCTTGTCCAAAACACTGTCATCTCACTCCTAGATTATCACATGAATTTTCTAACTGATCTTTCTGCCTCCACTCTATCTGCCCTTCAGTCCATTTTCAGTACACTGATTAAGAAAGAGCTTGTCAAAGAGGAGGTTGGACCACATCACTCTTGCTCAGAACTCTCCAGTAAGTCACCTTTTCATTCCAAAGTCCAGACAAGGCCTGAAGCATCCTGCAGAATTGGGCCCCAACCCTCTCCGTTGTCCCTCTGAACTTGTCTACCTTTCTCCTGCTCATTTGTCTGTGAACGCACCCAGGCCCATCTCAGTCTGCGGGCCCCCATACTCACTTGCTCCATGCGTGGAATGTGCTGTCCCCAATATCTGAAAGGCCCAAGGCTTTATCTTTTGTTTCCTACTATGTCTCCAGAGCCTAGACTAGTGCCTGTTACATAGGAAACATTCAAATGTTTGTTGGGTAAGTAATTATGTGGGGTTTTTTTAAAGACTTTATCTATTTTTTTTTTTTTTAGAGAGAGGGGAAGGGAGGGAGAAAGAGAGGGAAAGGGAAGAAGAAAGAGAGGAAGAAAAACATCAGTTGGTTGCCTCTTGCACGCCCCTAGCTGGGGAGCTGGCCCATCCCCAGGCACGTGCCGTGACTGGGAACCGAACTGGTGACCTTTCAATTTGCAGGGTGATGACCAACCCACTGAGCCATACCACTCAGGTGTGTCTTTTTAAGAATAACTTAATGCTTATTTATAATATTTTAATATTCAATATTTTAAAAAGTTTTTTTGTGGAGCTCTTTATGTTTTAAAAGAAAAATTTAATTCATCTCCGAGTATTGTGTTGTTATATTTGATACTGGGTTTTTTGTTTGTTTGTTTCTGCTCTCTGTTTACTTCAGCTGTTGGTTTTGCCTTTTATTTTTTCTGTTTTTTTGTTGTATTTATCACACTCCCCCTTTGCACTGTGGCTAACACTCCAGTTACCGTGTGTTGGGCAGTGGGTAGGCTACTTACTTCACATGCTTTGTTTCAGTTACTCTTCAAAATAATTCCAAAGAACCATTATCATCCTTATTAACGAGATGAGATAGCTGAGGCTTAGGCAAATTAATACTTTATTCACCTTCACATGTTTTGTAACAGCTGACCCTGACACCCAGTTTAGTTTGTATGATTTTTAAAAACAGTTGTGTTTTTAAATTCTAAAAGACATAATCATGAAATTATTACTTCTGTTATTGTCAGGAATAAAACCATACATTTTCTTTTCTTATAAAATAGGAGATATTTAGTATATAATTTCTCCTTGCACTACTCCTCCTTCAACCCATAGTTTTAGTTTAAATAATACAGGAGCTTACATCTAGATTTCAATTTATGTATCTTTATCTTTTTCAAAAATTTTCTTAACATTAACGTAAGGATGACAATACATCCACCACAATCATTTAATTCTGGTCGTACTCATTTCATTGTTTATTGCTCATTTCTTCTGTACTCTCTCCCACTACTGGGATTGTATTCTGACTTTATTCTCAGCAGTTGGCAACTGTGGGGTCCTTGGTTGAGGAAGGATATGGGGCCATTTTCTTATGGGTTTGCATATCTGAGAGGGTCTGTTGTCACTGTGTTTGAACAGGACAGTGCCAGGGTCTTTTTCCTCCAAATTCTTTCAGCTTCCTTTGCCATCCACCCTATGAGCACCGTGGAATAAAAGCTGATGCCAATTGTCATCAATGGCATAAAAAGCTCATTGTCTCTCCATTGTAGAAAACTTATGGTTTTGGGGGGGGGGTGTTTTTTTTTGGTCTGGATAAAATGCTTTTAAAAGGTTGTCTTTGAAACTCAGCACTTTTTACCAGTATTTATTTAGTTGTAAATGATTCTTATTAGTATTTACAACATAATCAAACCCTTTGAATTGAGAACTCAAGTCATTATTGAGCTCAAGAAAATTTTCTCCCCTTTCTTCCTCCTCCTCCTCCTTCTCCTTGCTTCTTATTGGTCCTGTCTGTTCAGACCTTATGCAACTCCAATTGTACATATGTTGCATCTTCTACATCTGTTCCCTTTTTCTCTTATTTATTCTTTAACAGTTTCCATCTCTTTAACTTTTTACTGATCCTGGGAGACTTCTTATATGAGTCTTCTGATGTGCTGGTTTTGTTTTCTGCAGCACCCAGTGTTCTATTTACTGAGTTCTCTTAGAACGTGGTAATTATGATTCTGTCGTTTCCAACTCTACTTTTACATTTCCAGGCTCTTTCCTTTTCGTGACTACTAGTCCCTGCTTTAACAACACAGGGTCTTTTTACATCCACCAAAAACTTGAAACTATAAATTATAGGCTTATAACATTTCTCCCTATTTCTTGCAATGAGTCTGTTTCAGAAGAGATCACTTGTTCTGCTTTGTAAAAATTAGTCTTCTTTTGGATTGCTGATGGCTTCGTAGTGTCCGAGTATTTTTCTGTAGTTCATTTATAGAATGTGATGTTATTTGTATAGTGTTAGAAGCTGAGATTAATTTTAAATAAAAGCATGTGGATCTTTGTGAAACCTCTCTCTCAGATGCAGATCAAAGAAGAGGTAATAACTGAAACTTGTAATTTTGCCACTGTGGAAATACGATTATTCTGATTATTCTGTTTGGTTTGGGGAGTTGTCAGGCGTGGAAGGGCATAGCCTTGGGAAGGGAGTTTTAACTTTGCGTTGACTGAGCTGCTCTCTCTGACTGTAGCCAGGAACCACTGCTCTCTCCCCACACCCAGCACAGCAACTTCAGGGCCCTCCTCCAGAGGGGGTCACGGTCAGGGTCTCACACCCTCCTGGGTACCCGAGACACTGAGGTCCTGGTGAGAGTGCCCCTCTGGGTTCCTTCTTCCCATCCTCCAGCAGGGTGTGAGCCTTCTCCCTATCAGCTGCTCCAAGATCTGCCTTTATCATTAGCCCCTGCTGCTGTCAGGTGGGGCTCAGGGAAGCCCTGGCAGAGGCCTTTTCATCTCTTCCCTCCCCTGGCTCCCCTCCTCCTTGCCCACTGATGGCTGACATGCTGGTTGACGCTTCCCCCGCTCCTTTCCTGTTTGGGCTAACATATCCAAATAAGCAGTTGGCACTCGCCCAGAGTTCCTGAGTTCCCCTTGTTTTCTCAGTCGTATCAGGGAGACAGAGAATTAAATACATAGGCTTATCTCACCATATTGGTTCAGAATTCATACTGAGAGTCTCTACGAAATATGTTTAAACCGTGCTGGCACTGAATAGAACTTTCAGACACATGACATTTGGACACACGCCCAGTGGGACTCAGGCCTTCATGCTCAGAGCTCAGAAACACTCTATTAGTTTAGACGAGGAAGAGGACTTCAAGAAAAAAGTTGCAAATCTAATATTCTGGAAAATTATGGAAGTTTTATCTCCATCAGGCCACGGAGCAGCAAGCGTTTTGGCAGATTTGCTAATGAGGTTCACAGCTTATGGATAATTTTTAGGTCTTTCATAATGATTTAGCGTGCTAGAAAGTGAGAACTGTCTGGTCCTTACGCAGCTCTCAGCGGCTTGCAGACTGTCTGAGGAAGCAAGGTTTCAGGAGCGGAGAGGGGTCGTGGGGCCCACCTCTGCGCAGGCATGGGGCTTAGAGCGCGCAGGTTAGCACACCACCGCCTGTCACCTGTTTGCTGTAGCCCATGAGCTGAGACTGGTCTTTGCATTTATAAGTGGCTGGGAAAGTTATAAAATTATTAAGAAAATCATTATAAAATAAGAGGTGATGTGCAAAAATCACTCGAAGTTAAATTTCGTTGTCTGTAAAGATTTACGGAAACATAGCTGCAGTTTTCAGTTTACACGTTGTACGCAGCTGCCTTCGTGCCCGCAGACGGAGCTGCGTGTACCTGACCCAGACTCCGGGGCCCGGAAAGCGTAACACATTTGCTCCCCGGCCTTGACAGAAACACTGCGCTGACCCCTGACTTAGAGCTTTAAAGGGCCGTGCAAATGTTGGCGGCCAGGGAATTGCCTACCTGGAAACGTTACCTCCTTAGGATGATTCTTCCTCTTCCTGGGTTGAAATGAAGACACTTAGAATTTCGTTTTGAGGCAGTGATGTGAGTTGACAAAGCTGGTGGGGTCGGATGTCTGCCAACATGTGATCCTTCCTGACTTTACAGTGAAGACTGAGACGGACTCAGGGTCGTGTGGCACTTGCAGATCCAGCCAGAAGGAGGAGGACTGAATAGGATGACAAGTGACGACCTGGAGATGCATACTTTTTAAAGGGTCTCCGCAGATTTCAATGATCTGTGTTATTTTTGTCCATCTTCTAATCGAGCATGAATGCTTGAAAACTAGGTCGAATGCTTTTTCTCCTCGGGGACACTAGAAACTTGGGAGACCTTTAGAGAGCAGTGTAAAAGGCGTTTGGGAAAGGAGGTGTTTAGCGACTCCTAAAACATCATCGAATGTGTTGTTAAGGACCTAGAAAATACTTTTTTGACTACTTCCCAAATTTGCATTTTAAATGGCAGGATAATGTAATGTTTGAAATCTGTAAGAAGCACAGACTCACACTGTAAGTAAAATGGGAGCCTCCCCCTCCCAGAATCCTCCTCGGCAGCCAGCCTCTGCTCCGTGGGCGCATGCGCAGTTTGAGATACACTCTAACCGGAGTTCGCACGGTTACTTTCCATGAAGTTCAGGATGACTTTGCCCTGACGTCTGTACCCCTTTCCTCTCGTGCTGAGAGTCCAGTTCTCAGTCACACTGGAAGTGATGAACTAGTCCATCCTTACTCATTTGCTTTATTTCACAGGGTACAGGTGCACAACAGTCTTGGAACATGCCTAGTCAACAGCTCCAAAAATGTGGCACCTCAAAATTTAAAAAAATCTTTTTTGTGGTTCTTTTTTCTTTAGTGTAGTTTCTACTAGTGATTCTGCTGGAGTGTTTGTTGCCTTCTGATTTTTCCCTTATTTTACTACTAGAGTGTCTTAAAGTCATTTGGACTCATTCCTTTGTGTAACTATGCCACTAACCCAATGGTACACATTTAGATTCATTTGTTTCATTATATTTTCCATATTTTAGAATTTAAAAATATATATTTTTCTTATATGATTTTTTAATGAATGATTTATATGATTTCCAGACAAATGCACAGAACATGACTTATTCAAGGGCATGAAGATTCCACCACCTACCCATACCACCCCTACCCATTTCTTCCCTCTCCTTTTAAACCATTGAAGAAAGTATTGTTTATTCTTCCATTGGGCTTTCTAATATAAGTAGGTACATGTTATATATTCTTATTCCTCTTTTTATTAGAAAAATTTTAACATTCTCTACACATATTTCATATTTTTACATAACAATATACATTCTATGTATTTGTACATCTGCATTATATGAGTATAATTTACATGTAATATTGTTTACATATTGTTATGTTTGGTTCGGTTATGTCATTGCTTTGTTACAGATCAATAGAGATACAAGTCTTTTATATAAGTGATTTTTTACTATGTGGTCTTTTTATTAGCAGCCTTTTTTGGGTACTATTTTGGAGGATAAATATCAAAATTCTTACTCTTGTTCTGACATTTTCCTCTTACCCTAAGATCTTTTAAAAACTCCTACTCCACCCCTTTGTAATACTCTGTAGGTTCTCCACTGTGAAAAATATATTAAAGCTAACTAGTAACTAGTGACTTATTTTTTCTTCCTTCTGCCCTCCTTCTTTTTAAGCATCTGATTTAAAATCACATCCCTGTAATCCTAGTTAATAAATATAATCATAACCTCCTTATCATCTTCTCCCCTCCTTTGCCCCCAGTTTTTGAGAATTGTTCATCTCTTTGACAGTGTATGTATGTCATTATACACTGTATTATTTCTTAGAGGCAGGGTTTAGTCCCAGTTCTACGAATATATATGTGTGTGTGTGTGTGTGTGTGTGTACATATATATGTGTATGTATATATATATATTTAATGTTCTTTATTGTATCTTATACAATTCACTGCTAGGTTCTTCCAGAAAGGCTTGTGGGCCCAATCTTCCTGTCTTTTGCATGAACATGACAGTTTTCCCTTGACCTTTATTGGCAAAAATCAGTGTGACTTGGCACACAGTCCTTGCCTCACGTGTTCTTTCCTGCTGTATTTTAAATGTCATTATTTCATTGTCTCCTGGAAAAAAGTGTGGCTGTCAAACTCTGATGACAATCTAATGTTCTTTCCCATTCGAGCCACTTAGTCTTTTTTCTGGAGTGACCAAAAGATTTCCTCCTTCTTCTTTTGTTCCCATTGTCCCCAATCCAAGGACGGAGGGGGACATCCAGTTCCCAGGGAAGGATTATCTGTAGTTGCTTTCCCTCCCAGTGAGGGACAGAAAGAGGGTGGCATCAGTCCTCTGAAACATTACTCATTTGCTCCTCTGCTGCCGCATGCGCCCTTCTAGTGAGTAGTCTTTGGAGGACAATCCGAGACTCTTCTACACTCAACTCTAGCGAGCTTCCCCACGGACCCCTTCTAAGTTGCCAACAGCTCTGCTGACAATGCCGAGGCCAAGCGGAGGGAGTCCGTGGGCAAGGTGAATGTGAACGTTTCACGAATTTCCCCTCTCTCCACTGTGGCTCCCTTCCAGGCAGCCGGCACCTGGCACCACTTTGGAGTGGCCATCACGCATACTCAGTACTCTCTCCAGATGCCCCATAGTAGGGACTTGTCTTGAAAAATCCTCCTTCGCCTTCGAATTTTGGACGTATTAGTCACTTTGTTCTTCAGGTGTGCTCCAGAACGAGACTGTCTGCGGGATGCTTTTGTGCAATCATTTCATCTCTCCTCTGTCCTCACCTCCCCATGCCGGGGTCTGCTGGGACCTGGGCTGGCTTCGCAGCATGCGGGCTGCCTTTGGAGAAAGAGAGCCTGGACACTCGGGCATCCTGAGGGCGTCATGCGATCTAATAGTCGTTGCGTAGTTAGCTGGCCACCTAAGTTCTCATGCGGCTCTCCTGGTCTATCTTTAGCAGAAAGCCAGTAGAGAATGTATGTGTGGGGGTGGGGAACTGTATTGGCTGAGCAAGTAAACAGATTAGACTTCAGCCTAGTGGATGCTGAAATGGTCATGGCTCATAACTTAGCTGGCTGATTTCCTGCATCTTTCCAAAACACAACTATCTTTGAGTGTTGTGGGGACTCTTACAATGTAGATTATACAGTGTCTGTATAAAGTAAAAGCGAAATATAATTTCAATGAAATCTAACAACCCCCCCCAAAAAAAACCCCGAAAAAACACATATAGGGTGGCCACTATATGAGAGGCAAACTGCTGCAAAGTAAAAATATTAAAGATAGCAAACGGGAAAAGCTACTAAGAACAGTCTCCAACCTGGAGATTGACCTGCTCCTGGCGACCCACAGGGCTCCCTGGGGGCCCACGTTCTGTGACAGGAGCCACAGAGCAGGCCACTGCTTCTGAGACAGAGAGGACAGAGGGGTCTGCCTCCCCTCTGCTCGGAGGGACAGGCCTCAGGGATCCACGTCACTCAGAGTGAAGAGACGGAAGTCAAGGAGTTTAAAATCCGAGTTTTATCTCTGGATTATTGAACAACATATAATATCCCAATCTTGTAGAAAGAAAAATAACTTTAATTATTGGTATACAGTTTATTCTTTCTTACATCTAAGAAAGGATAAGCAGAGATATTCTGCTTATAGAATAAAAAGAATAAAAACATAACAAAGAATAAAACATAAGCAGAATATTTTACATTATATTCAGGGCATACTAAAGTATGCCCTGACCTTTTAGGTTTAAACTTTCAAAGGAAAGTGAAACTTCACTTCCTAGGGGGGCATTTGCTTTGAGGCTGGAGTGATTTGGGGAGCCATCTGGTACCTTCGTCATGACACCAACGAGGCACCTGGGGCCCACGAGTGCAAGTGATTTGCCCAAGTCACAGTTAGTTGGAAGATCTGGAGTTAGAATCCATGGTTCTTTGCAACTAGTACTAGACTCTTTCAAAATAGCTATTTGAATTTTTAATTTTGGTTTATGTATTTATAGATTCAATCTTAGAGACCATCTAAGCCAGCCCCCCAGATCCCCCAAAACATCCCCCTCATTCTACAGAAGAAATCAAAGCCAAGATGCAGATAAGGATTCTGGATGCGCAATTTCTTGGGAAAGAAATTTAAAAAAAAAACATCGCCAGGCCCTGGCCCGGGTAGCTCAGTTGATCAGAGCGTTGTCCTTTTACGCCAAGGTGTGAGTTTGATCCTCGATTGGCCAACCAGCTAGATAAGAGGAACAACAAATTGGTGTCTCTCTCTCTGTCTTCCCCCTCCTCCTTCCTCCTCTCTCTCAAATCAGTAACTAAAAACAAAAATCAAAAATCACCTCCAACAAAGGTAGAGTTAGTATAAAAGCCTTCAGGCATAAAATGAAAGCCATTTTGTTTGGCAACTGGATCACAGTCTGCTTTATATAAAATCTGTTTTATTGAATAAATTAAAATAATATTCTGACAACCACCACAGAAAAGGAAGGGATAGCTTTTCACAGAACTAAATTTTTTCCAATGATAGAAGTACTCACTACCAAATTCCTTTAACAAGCTGTGTTTCTGCACTTAAAATGTTATTCGCTGACTGACAGCTTCTGCGAGGAAGCACTGACTTTAGAAAAGTGTCAAACCAACCGCGAGTCTGACAGCCACAGTAGCAGAGCCCTTCACAGTTAACTTACGATTGTAAATTACCCTCCTTTCTTCCTTGCCTGCCTGTGTTCCTGTGTGGGAGGGACATTTGTTCCCTGCCTCACCATCTACTCCAGCCCATTTAGAAGCTAAGTAAGCGATACTTTGCATGGTGCCACAGTCTTCAGACCAAGGAAGCTAAACAGAATAGCTTTTGTTTTATTCAGTGGTATAGTTCACTTATTTAAGTTGCTAATGATAATACAAAATCAGAAATGTAGATTACTGCCGAAAGGAAAAACCAGTAGGGCTAAGTCAGATAATGAAAATAAACTCTAGAAGCTTTTTAAAAGATTAATTTAGAGTTATTTTGTTTTTCCAAAATGGATTGCATAATATATTTCAGTTTTCAAATTAAAATAAATGATTTATAATACATTTCAAATTGTATTATCTAAAGTTTTCATTTATTGAGTACTTTGTGGAAGCTATAAATATTGATATATTGTCTCCCAGTAATTTATAAGATTTTCTGCATAAGTCTTTAGAAAAATATTGTGACAAGGAGTTCTTTACCAAGGCCCAGCAGGACATGATGTAAACATGAGCAAATGGATGAGCAAGAACAACTTTAAATATTTTGTTTCCTACGAGCTAGATTTCATTGTAATGGATTTGACATTTTCCTCCTGGACACAGTTTCATTGTTGTTGTTTTTAGTTCTTTATTTAGGAGAGAAGTTAACATGTAAATTGAAATAACACTTACTTTTTCTTGAATTTCCTCTCTGACATGTGTAGGTTAAAGGATGGTTTCACTAAAGCAGGACTCTATTCTTAATTTCATCTAAAATGATTATGAGGTGTGACCAGCTTCAGGAGCACATCATCATGATACTCAATAATAACAATTATAATTTTGTTATCTATAAACACTTACTGAGCACTTACTATATTCTAGGTACCAACATGTAAGCTCGCCATGTATATCAATGCATAAAATATCAATAATAACCCTAAAAGCTGGATCCCATTAATACCCCCATTTTACAATTGAGAAAACGGAGGCATGGAGAAGTGATTTGCCCTCAAGCGCACAGTTGGCAAGTGGCAGAGCTGGGATTTGAGCTAAGTGGGCTCCGGCAGGCACACCCTACCTGCCAAGCTAGGGCAGGTCTCCCAATGCGGCCTCCCTGTCAGCAGCAGCGTCACTTGGAAACATGCTGGGAATTCCATTCTCTGGGCAAACCGCAGACCCACTGTGTCAGAAACTCTAGGGCAGGGGCAGACAGTCTGTGCCTTGACAAGCCGTCTAGGTAGGTGCACACTCTCTGAGTCTGGGCTGTGATGACAAAAATGCCACAGACTGAGTGGCTCAGAAACAACAGACGTTTATTTCTCATAGTTCTGGAATCTGGGAAATCCCGAATCAAGGTGCCAGCAGATTTGCTGAGGACCTGCTTCCTGGGTCACGGACAGTTGTCTTCCCATTGTGTCTTCACACGGCTTAGAAGGAGGAAGCTGAGCCAAGCTCCCCAGTCTCTTCCTCGGAGACCAGTCATCCCACTTATGAGAACTTTGCCCTCAAGTCCTAACTGTCTACAAAGGCCCTACCTCCTGATTTCATCACATTAGGGATTAGGGTTTTAACATTGAATTGGGGGGCGGGGAGGATGCAACCATTCAGTCTATCACACACACTGAAGTGTGAGAACCAATGCCCAGATAAAGAAAGTACTGCTCTGCCTAGCCAGGTAGCTTAGTTGGTTAGAGCGTCATCCTGATACACCAAGGTGTGGGTTCAATCCCCGGTCAGGGCACATACAAGAATCAACCAGTAAATGCATAAATAAGTGGAACAGCAAAAATTGATGTTTCTCCCCTTCTCCCCCTCTCTCTAAAATCAATACATAAAAATTTTTAAATTGTTTTAAAAAGTAAGAAGCCTTGTTCTCTGCCTGGTCCGGAGGCCAGCAGTGCAGAAGTACAGTCATGCGGATACACGATTGCCATCAGTTTCGTACGCGCAGCAAGAGAGGAGCACACAGGCACCACGCCGGCGCAAAGGAGCACGTGAGGGAAAAGAAGGTTCTGCTTTTCTGAGCAATGAGAGATTTGTGCTCTGGTTTCAAAGACAAAGGAAAGGTAGTCACTTCCAAAACTGACCGAGTCTATTGGTTTTGCTTATCTGGCGTCTGAACAAATAGTTTAAATGACTTCAGATGGTTCTGAACATCTTGGCAGGATCCGTGTAAACACTGTAGCTACCCTCGGTCCTGCCCGCCTCCTGGCTGTGCGCGTGCCCCGCACGTGCAGTATATTACTCTTGGAACTGATGGCTACAACGTAGTCAGAAGAAAGCTTTTTAAAATACCTAAGGTATGATGTCCTTTTTTTGCCTAGAAAAGTAATTCAGTCTTAGATGTTAGAAAGGCCAAATTTCGCAAACAGCACCCATTTCACCATCTCCAGCTTTGGGATTGAACAGTGCTAAGCTTTATAAGGCACAATTTTACCTTGCGATAACCTAAACTGCTTAACCCGTTAGGTGAATCATCCCTTAATTTTCAGGGTACGGTGTTTCAGAAATCCTCCCACTAGACTTGCAGGCTGAACAAATTCTTTGCACTTTTCATTTTGCTGGAAGCAGGGATTAGACACAAGCAGCACGGGCTGTCTACTCTTCGTAACGTCTTTGAAGAGATGGCCCTGATAGGCAGCACGGTCTCCAATCGCTTAAAAGGCAGTAATTCAATTATGCCGCCCTTTATAGAAGAACTGCCATTGCTCCCCGTTCACTCCCAGGCCTGACACAAGTAAATCACTCCGATAAAATCCCCTTTTTTTCCTCCCTCCTAGAGAAGGGAATAAGTAATGATACCGGTGATCTACCAAGGACAAAACAAATTAGTGTCCTTCTTATAGAAAAGCAAAAAATTTCACAAGGCAGTAATGCACGGTGTTGTTTGGAAAGCGGTTTTTCTTGTGTGTGTATGCAAAAGCTGCTGAAATGCTTTCCTACAAGGGCACTTGTAGGGTGGATACTACGCTCTGCTTTTGGATGTCAATGCGTGGACGGAGCAGTTTCTGCGCCTGGGGTGGGGAGAGGAAAACGCCTTAGGGAAACACCATCCCCAGTTCGGGCCCATTGATGGTCATTCCTCTATGACTGTGCGGAGAGAAGATATTTGCCAGGGTATCTGAAGCAAGTCCCTTCCTCATGTGAAAATAACCATGTAATTCTTTTCTGAGTTCATCTTATTAATAATATGAATGTGGCTCAGGCTAAAGGGATATCAGCTTGAATGTCCTATTATTAAGGGCTGTCATTTTATTAAGGGGTTGCTCAGCTCGCTTGACCTTTTTCTTAATGACCCAGGTTAACCGAAAAGACAGCCAGTCACTCTCTGACGCTGTAGTGAATCAAGTCCTTGAATAAGGAACGCCAGCTGTTGAGGGGTCCAGCATCACCAGAGTGTGGGCAAACAAAGATGGAAATACGTGGCACTTGGCAAATCAATCAGGACCCATGTCATGCCAAAGTATCCTTTCCATTAATATATGTATTTATATATAATACTCCACTTAGTGTATTTATTGATGCCTCTTAGTAAATGATCATTCCAACAAGTCTTTTTAAGGGATCTTAAAAAATAGGTTGCACTTTTAAACAAATGATCCAGACTCACTTAAGTTGAACATTTTATCTGTTATTATAGATATAATTTTTTAATAGAACTGCGGAAAACTTCCAAGTTCCCAGCTGACTTAGCTTTCAATCGCTGAGAAAAACCCTCTCATTTGGACCACATCATTCTGAGCTAGGATCATTCAGATGGGCAGAATTAAACTGGAGAAAAGATAGTCTAAGACACTAGAACATTTTTACCTGTTTTAGCTAAACTTTTACCGGTCACTAATATTTCCTGAGGATCTCTCACATGCCAGACACTATTTTGGGCAATTCAACTAAATGTGTTATCTCATGGAATCCTTGCATTCACAGTTCTTGTCACTATTTCTGCTTTGTTTTATTTTCCTCTAGCACTGTCATCATCATTATCAAATGGGCTGCACACGTTTTACTGCCTCTCTCAGCCCTCTGGCCTCCTCCTTCATGAGGCATGGGTCATTGAGTTTGGTTTGCCGCCACTTCCAAATTCCTAGAAGAGAGGGAGTAGGTACTCCACAAATATGTATGTTTTTTTGGAAGAATGAACTACCCTGTGAGGCAGATTTTTCTTAGACCAGCAGTTCTTGTCTCTTTGTTCATTGGTAGGGTATTATTTTTCATAATATTTCATCGTTTGTAACTAATGTTGAATAAACAATGCATATGACCAAAGTGTAGATGGTACCGAGGAATGTATGTTGAGTAGTATCGATCACATGCCCCTCTTCCATTCCTTCCTTGCCTTGCTTGTGCCCCGGACTCATGCAGGGAGCTTTCTTTGTCCTTGGGTGGTTAATCTGGCATTAGTCTCTAGGTCACAGCTATTCCGGAGATGTATACTGTAAGCTAACCTGTTATCTATTTGTGCTTTTTGGCAAAGAAATTAAACTAAAATCATGCTGGCTTTTTTTTTTAAGTTAATGCATTCTTTAGTTTATAGATTTTGTCTCGAGAGAAAAACCACCTTCAAAGATCATGGACCAATTTATTTGGGGGCCTCCATCCACTAATTTAGGCTACATATGTGTCCTTCCCAATTTTCTGTCATTTTCGGTCTTCAGGGCACAAGGATGTCAGCATCCATTTCCCGAGCTGTGCATGTTGTCGTGAACCCCGTGGGCTCACCAGCTTCAGTAGTTGAACGCTGAGTCTTCTTATGACCAAGGATACTTTGAAGTTTGGCCAGCATTGTATCAGACGTCGAGTATCTGGCTTTGTATTTTGTTGGGTGATGACGTCAGTGAGAAGGTGCTTCGCAGCGCCTCCCAGTGGAGTCGCCCATTCTTTCCCCAGAATCAAATTCCATCACCCTGTGATCAGGTTTCATAGCGCTGTGTTCACCTCTTTGCTCCCTGCTTTGAGGGATTTCAGGGTACTGCCCCCACCCCACCCGGTTACGTTCGCTTGTGTCTGCATGCCCGAGGTCGTGTTTCTGAGATGTCTGCAATGGGATAAATTACACACGTTGGGAATGTTGCCCTTCTGGGAAGTAGCAGCCTTTCGGCTGAGAAAACGTTACTAGTACATTCTCAGCGAGACCCAAGTTGAGTCCCTGACCCTCCGCTCACTCGGGATATGCTGCTCTGTCACCCAGGGAGAGTGTGGAGAGCCTGATCCAGAAGCATTCCTACGCCCGCTCGCCAATCCGAACCTACGGGGAAGAGGACGTGCTGGGGGACGAGGTGCAGACGGCACAGAGCCGAGGTGAGGCTGCCTCGGGCTGGCCAGCTGAGCTGCTGCCGGGAGCCCGAAGGGGACGAGGCCTTGACCTCAGGGTACATGTGGCCCCCAAAGTGTCTCAGAAGCCCCTACAGGAAGGGACGGCCCTGAGGCTGATTTTCACAAAGGTCCTTATTTTGCTATTCATCTTCAGTGATGAGGCTGCCCGAAGCTGCCCTGCGGTCTTGTTTTGGAGTAAAAGGACAAGGAGGCTCTGAATCGGGGCTCAGGAGTTACGTGCCTGTGACCATCTATCCTCAGGGCTGTAGGACTTGGGGGCGGGGGCAGCCCCCTTAGTCTTTCTGACCTCAGTTCAGAATCTGAGAATCTGTGCCACTTAGGTCAGGAATACCTTCTTAAGATGATGAGTAAAACTGAAAACACATTACAAAAGAAGGAATAACGCAGAGGCAGTGGCCCAGGGATGAGAGTGGGGGAAAGCTGGAAGGTCCCGTCACAAAGGCCCAGGGAAGAGCCCTCTGCACCTGGGAGTCCAGAGAAAAGACACCAGAGGGTGGCCAACAGGGGTGCTTGCATGGACAGAGAGAGCTCTGTCATATTTTAATGTCCACAATACACAAAGAGCATAATCAGTCACAACAGAGGACGCCTCTTATAACGAAATCCAAATGAGCTCCTGGGAATTATACAGTGCGAAAATTCCAGGTCAGCTCTTGTTTCAACTTCTGGATGCCACAATGTAAGAAAAGGTTACTTTGTACCTTGTCAAATAGTTAATGAAGAATGATAGAAGCTTTAAAAAGAAAGAGAGAGAGAGAAAGAAAAAGAAAAGGAAGGAAGGAAGGAAGGCAAGAAAGAGAGAAAGAAAGAAAGAAAGAAAGAAAGAAAGAAAGAAAGAAAGAAAGAAAGAAAGAAAGAAAGAAAGAAAGAAAGAAAGAGATAGAAAGGAAGGAAGGAAGAAAAAGAATGAACAAACACTCTTGTGGGTTGTCACAATGGCTCTGGAAACCGAGTAACTCTAAGGATCCTGTGCCCAGCCTCCCTGCCGGGGATGCCACAGAGGGCAGCACAGGTGCCAGCTTCCTGGAGGTCCTCTGCAGGGGGCCAGTCCATTACCTTCGAGGAGGGTACCAGTGTTCTGGCCAGTCTGGGAGCAGGCAGGTCATCCAACAAGTTAAGTCTTTACTTAGTTCTCTCTCCCACATGTGGTGTAAATGATACTTATCTGGAAAGGTGGATTTGCCTCGGGGTCGACAGGTTTGTCTTTTCGAATTGCGGATCTACGGACGTTGTTCTTAAAATAAGGCGGCCCTTATGGAGCCTGCAACTCTGGATTTGTGTGCGGATATAGAACTTCAGCCTAACGAGCTGTTTCCCCTTTCAGGGTCGGCCTTCACCACCTCCGACAACCTGTCTCTCAGCTCCTGGGTGTCGTCTTCATCCAGTTTCCCCGGATTCCAGCACCCACAGTCCCTGACCGCTCTGGGTACCAGCACAGCGTCCATTGCGACACCCATCCCTCACCCCATCCAGGGCTCGCTGCCGCCCTACGGCCGGCTTGGGATGCCCCTGACGCCGACGGCCATTGCCAGCCCCATGCAGGGGAGCGGCCCGACCTTCCCGTCCTTCCACATGGCCCGGTACCATCACTACTTTCAGCAGGGGCCCTACGCGGCTATCCAAGGACTGCGCCACTCCTCCGCCGTGATGACGCCATTTGTATGACTCTTGTAAAAACAGGAGACTCCAATCCAGAATGTGCAAGTGGGTATGGAAACAGGGCGGCGCTGGGTGGGGGGTGGGATGTGGGGCGTTGGAGCGAGGGCTCTGCAGGAGACGTGGGACCTGAGATCCAGGAGACCTGGACTCACAGCGAAGCCTACCACGGAGAGCATGCACCATGGACCAGGACGCACCTTGAGTTGTGGGTGGCTCTTGGCTTCGGGAAAGAATCCGTGGAGAAGCATGAGTCCCACAACTAACAGGACATCAAAGTACCCAGGAAGTTTAATAATAGAGATTATATATAACAAAAATATAATCTCATACCACGAGGCAGATGAATCTTAAAGTGCATTACTCCTAGCGGTTAAAAACGCTGTGTTGGCGCGGTAACGTATAAAATCAGCGTGCGGGGGTGTTCTTCCTGCTTTCCGCAGGTTAAAAGAATCTTCAGAGAGGCAATACTACATACCATACCAACCGTAACGCGCAATGACTAGCTGAAGGCCGCTTCTCCCTGCAGGGAACGAGAGCCAGTAGAGAAGTACTTGTAGTGCTGTAGCTTAAGCATGTTTAGTTCTCCTTTGCGTTGCTTTGCTGGGGGAGGAGCTGAGAGAATGAAGTCTTGGTCAAGACTTCATGAGTTCTTTTTGGTACTGTCGAAGGGCCGGTTCCTGCCGAGCTCTTTCTCACAGTCTGTTTAATTCTCTCTCTTGCAATTACTTGCCACGTATGCAGGAAGCATCTTCTGTATACAGTGTTGAAGGAAGAGGCTCTATAGGTTACATGGTGAAACCGAGGGCTTATTTCCCTGGGCTGTGTTCTCAATCTGCTGCTGATGTGCCCACTGAGGCACGCTCTCAGGCCACCCCGGGGTGGCAGGTGGGGCTCGCTTCCACCCGCAGCTGCGGTAGAGGGGTGGCTGCCCGGTTCTGAAAGGCATTTCCCGTGGCCATGGGCGCCGAAGGGCCCTTCGTTATTACTTCAGCTTTGGGAGACCTGCTGGATGTTCAAGGGCACTAGGCCAAATTCTCACCTTTGGAAAATCGGCGTTGTTGTTAGATTAGCTGCTCCCGCGTTTGACAAGGATTTGTGAATGACCCTTCTCAGCGCCCACGCGGCCACTGTCAAAGCTGTGCTGCTCACAAGGAGCTGTGTGCCCACACTTCCCGGTCTGTCCTTTTTTCTTCCTGTTACATTCAGTGACTCCTTTACCATTTTCTAGCCCATTATATGCAATGACACATTAACTCGGTGGCACCATGACTGAAACATTGCTTATGAGTAAATCTGAACATTTACCCACTTATTTTCAGCTTTTGCTATCTTCTTCTTAATCTCTTTAATGGTGTATGGTAATTAATTATATTTTTGTTATATATAATCTCTATTATTTTGGGGCAACATAGTATATGTAAACATTTACTGTTGGGTAGTGCTTTGGTATGCTGCAACAGTTCATTACCCTAACAACAGAAACTTAATGAGCCTTACGGTCCTTTGACTTCAGATACAATGCAGTCTAATTGTAGGATATAACCTGCCCTCTTCACAGAGCTCCCTCAAATGGTTTTGATTTAATTTACATGTTCTATGTAATATTCATTTTACTCTGTCTGGCTGCAAAAATATCGAATCTGTTAAAAGAGATGGGAAATATTGCTTCTGAGAGTAGAGGTGTATTTCAGAGTAAATGCAATATACTTATCACAATAGACTCCACTGGGATTTTATTGGGTTGTTTTAATGTTAGGCCCTTCCACATCAAATGCCTTTCTTGGGCATTTCCAGCTTATGAAACGAGGCGATATGGTGCCATCCGTCTAGGGGATGCTGTTGTTGGGCTTTGTCATTGCTATTGCCATTCTGCACTGTGTCCCGGGGATTAGTATGGGGAAGCTCGGGCTGTGTGAGCCCAGCAGCTCAAGGTCCTGTGGCAGACGCCGCGGGCTCCTGTGCAGCTTCTGGCATGCTGGGCTATGGTGGGCACAGGTAGTTTTCCTTCCAACACAGCACGGATGTGCATTTCCTTTAAAAAGCAGTCATGAGTAATGTTTGAATATCCATGGAGCTTAGGAGAGGGAGTTAATATTTAATCGTTGGCCTGTTGCCAGGGCTCCTTTTAAGACAGTGCGGCTGCTTGAAGTGGGGACGACACAAGTAGATGCTGTTTCACGTGGTGCCAGTCGATGCCCTGTGAACTGCTGGTGAACTGAAGTAACTCCCACCTGAGTTTTCTTTTCAATGAGAGCGACAGGATCATTTTTATACCATTTTGACATTTTGTTCCCAATCAGTGTGACTCCAGAGGAGGGTGTATGTTTTTTTTTGGTAAATAGGATTCTGCATCAGTATTTCCTGACTTCGTAACTTTATTCTGTAGTTAAGCAATAGACTGAAAACAAGTAGGGAGCTTAGAGAAAAATGAGAATGTCAAAGTGTGCTGTTGGGAAATCACACCTGAAATTCTAACTGGGATGTATTTGAAGTAGGTGGCTGTCTTTGAACCAGAGAGAAAGAAGCACAACTGTGGAGCCCAACCCAATCGGAGTCGCTGCAGCTGTGGGAACCGGGGTAGAAATTTACCCCCTCCCTGCGCCCCCTGTCCAGTCCTTACGAGCTATTCGGGTTGTTGATTCTTACTTACTTAACTCCTTGGGTATTTAAGATTTAAAACTGTTATGTCTGTTTTACCAAAAGTAATTGCAACAACTAGATAGATAGTTAGCAAAAAAGCCAAGCGAATAATAAAAAGCATGAGTTATAACATAACTGGAAAAAATTCAGGGTTTCCCCCCACATACGTTACAGTATCAACAAGTGTGGCTAACATGCAGGGTTGCTGAAAAGAGGCTCTGCCAGAACGGCTTTGTTTAACCTGAAGAAATGAATTCGTAACTTAGCAGGGCCTGTGTGCACAATTTGTTTTAGAAGCATTTATCAATAATTCTAAGTTCTATTATCTCTTCGACTTAGCAAAATCTTCTCCCTTTTCTGCCCACCCTTAGCAGTGTAAAGATAAACATATCCAGCTCGTGTGTAACATATCACAAATGGTGAGGCGGCAAGGTCTACATTAATGAATGTACTGCATTGCGGGTCCTTTTGAGTGTGTAACCGTGCTCTGTGGTCCGGTAGGGCTGCCGCCACTCCCGGTAGGTGGGCCCCTAGGAGCGGCGAGCCGGAAGCTTCCTGATGATGATTCTTCATCTGGCGAAACCCCTGTGGTATGGGAGTCACACTGACGTCTGGGGGATCCCAGGGTCTCTCCTCTGCCACTCTCACCCACATCCCTGTCATTGCACAACCTCCCACGCCCCCGAAAAGGAAAAGGAAACCCCATAAAAGCCCAGGAAATAAGTATTCTTGGGAGTAAAGCATCCTCACCCATACTGCCTGTGAGTTTTTCAGCAAGATGTTAGGGCACTTATCCCGACTCTGAATTTCAGGCTGTGTCCCTTACATTCGGGCTGAACTGCAGTGAGAAAATAAGCCTCCAGTAAAGTGGGCGAAGTGACTACCACCCCATTAAATACGCCATCAAGTTTAGCCATGACTCAGAAACTAAAGTTCAAAATTCAATTATGTAGTTTACAGGATGCTTATTGTGAGGAAAACAATATTTTTACTCAGTCTTCCAGTCACTGGGTAAAAAAAACTGCTTTCATTGTTGAACGTGTCTGCAGTTGATAACTATTACAGGTAAAACAATATTCTGCCCTAAATCTAGACTGCACAGGCAGCGTAGAAAGCACTGGACAGGAGAGGTTTGCAGCTGGCTGTTTTAGAGACTCACACTTGGATAGACTATGGATTTTAAACATTAGTGTATTATTTCGGAATCCAAGGATTTTATGTAAATGAGCAAAGGGAGGGTCATAATCTCTTAAAACCTGAGAAAAATCAATATCTTTTCTTCACTACTGTTCATTCCATTCCAGTTACCAAATATTCCAATACTTAGCTTTCTTCAGCACTCTTAAATATGCAGAGGCTCCTTCATAACTGTTTGATAGGCAAGTATTCCCAAAGCATTTTCTGGTCCTTCTTTCTCTGTCCATGCCTTAACTACTTCCCACTCCCTCCCCCGAGGAATAAAATAAAAACATTTGGTTGAGATAATACATCTGGACAAAAAATACGATTTGTTGTATTTTACTTCTGGTGCATTAAAATACTGTATTTAGTTGCTTTTTTTTTTCTTCTTCTTATTATTTTCAAACACCTAAAAGAAGGTCTTTGATTTCCTAAAGGAAAAAAAAAATTGTATTAGCCTTTTAGTAGACTCGGTCACCGCTCTGTTGTTTGCTGTGTTCATGTGCTTGACGACCTGCGTGCACGCAGTCACCGTAATGAAGTGTGTGTGTCGGGGGCTGGGGGACGGGCGTGGGAAATGTTTTATGAAAAAAGAAGTTATAAGCCTGATACTATGAAGTAACATCTAATGAAGTTCTTTTTAAGTGCAATATATTTATTTCTGCTAGAAATGTATTATCGACATTATGTAATATTGGAAGCATTACCTGTTATTTGTAAACAGCTTAAAATTATATATTACCCAAAGTTGTACAGAAGTACGAATGTGTGAATATCAATTTCTTTCATTAAAAATTGTGTGGTTTTGATATATACAGACACACATTTACACCTTTCATTATGTGACACCGTTTGCTCCATGACTTTTGCCACCTGTTTCCTCACCTGAAATAAAAGAAGGGGACTGGGCAAGGTCAAAGGTCACCACTGGCCACTCCCAGGCCAGGTGCAGCCCACTGGATCACTACACAGGGTTTTGACCTTGCCTTTGAAAAGTCCCCACTAGTGCCAACTTTTCTGCACCCAGGCCCCTTCCCTCCCTGACTCCCCAGTGAATGCGTAGAATGCTGGGGCTTTGACCTCTGCACGGGGCGACGTGAAGACTCCATAACGCTCGAAGAACTCCCACCTCTCATTCCAGTCCCGAGCTCTTGGACGCGAGGTAATGACATTACCCAGCAGGCTGACACAAAATAAGATTAGCCAAATTCAGCCTTCATCTTCTTCCGCATGACGGTCCTTCAGAAGATCTGACGTGATCACGCCTGCTGCTCTCAGAAGTCTGCTCTCTCACCCTTCGTTCTTCCTGCACGCCGAACACCACTCTTGTAAAAACCGTTTAGTGGCAGTCATTTTAGGCTTACTGAGTTGTTGCAAGAATTGCATTAAAAAAACCCTGCATGCTCTTTACCCAGATTCATCAACCATTAACTTTCTTCCCCATTTCATTTGCCATTTGCGCTCACACAGAGTAGTGCAAACACACATACACACACACACACACTATATACAAATTGTTTTTCTGAACCATTTGAGAGTTAGTTTGACATGCCATGCCCTGTTATTCCAAAGTAATTCAAAGGGTATTTCCTATAACAAAGAAGATTCTATGAAATATCCACGGCAGAGTTAGCAACTTCGGGAAACTCGGCAATGGCACAGGACTGTGATCGGCCATCTGCACTCCAGTTTTGTCAAAGGAGAGAATGGTGTCCTTTGTAGCATGTTTTTCCTTCAGTACAGACCCAGTTCAGGGTCACATACTGCATTTTGTTATGTTTCTTCAGTCTCCTGTATTTGAGATAGTTCTTCAGACCTTCTTTGCCTTTCATGGAAAAAAAAAAAAAAAACCCTGTTGTTCAATGGCTGACAATTACTATCCCTAGTTATCTTGATGCAATCCCAGATTTGGCCACTGGGAGCCCCTGGCACTGGCTCCCGTGTCCTTGGGACACACCCTAATGTATTTTTGAGCACTTCTCTGATTTCTGGTGTAACACGCTTTCCTGGGCTTATCTGGTACCTCTTCTGCCCCAGCCCCAGAACCAGCCATTTCTACAAGGAGCCTGGGACTCATTTTTGTCGGGGAACTGTATCAGGAACCAAGATCTGGGTGCAGATGTGCCCAGTGGGGTGTGTGCTCTGCCAGGCCCTTTCAGCTCACAGGCATACACAGATGTGTACAAACACACATTCAAGTACACATACTTGTGCATGTGTAAAAAAGGTCTTAGAAATCATGAGTGCTTGCCAATATCTCCAATGCCAAGGTGTCCCACAGAGTCCTTCCGTCTTTGCTCTGCTCCATTCCGTACTCGTGTCTACCTTCTTCTACAGCGAGAGCCCTGGCTTCCGACAACATCCATGTACCATTGACACTCCTCTGTCAGACATGCCAACTGGTTTCATGTCGCTTCACTCAAACGGCTACGATAAATACGCCTTCTACAAAGAGTTGGGATTGAAGTTGTTTCCCTCCTTCTCAACTTGGGATCTATGGTTAAATGACATGTTTTGCAGTTACGTGGGTTAGCTCCTTTCTTCTTCTCCTGCGTGGTTATGTCATTCATTTGCAATACAACTAACTGAGTTCATTTGTTCAGCTTGCTTACAGTTTTAAGGTTCTTTTTTTTCCTTCTCATTCTTACTGATTTTTTTTTAAAAAAACAAAGAACATTAACATGTTTCAAAAAAAAAAACTCACAGAACTAATAAGTGTTTGTAGCAAACTTGTAGGATAGAAGGTTAATATGAATGAGTCGATTGCTTTCCTACCAGCAATGAACAATTGGAATTTGAAATAAAAATACAACACCATTTACAGAAGCACCAAGAAAGGGAAAACAAAACATTTAGGAATAAATAGAATAAAATAGTGTGTACACGATCTATAGGAGGAAAGCTATAAAACTCTGACGAAAGAAATCAAAGGAGGTATAATAAATAAATGGAGAGATACTTCATTTTTGTGGATAGATAGACTCAATATTGTCAACATGCCAGCTCTTCCTCACTTAACCTAGAAATTCATTACAATCCCAATCAAAACCCCAGCAAGTTTTGTGGCTCTCAGCAAACTGGTTCCAAAGTTTACACAGAGAGGCAAAAGACCCAGAATATCCAACGCAATCTCGAAACAGAACAAAAGTGGAGGACTGACAGAACTCAACTTCAAAACTTACTACAAAGCTATGGTAATAAAAACAGCATGATAGCAGTGAAGGAATAGGCAAGAAGATCAACCAAGCAGCAGAGAAAGCCCAGGAAATACACCCACATAAATACAGTCCACTGATTTCTGAGAAAGGAGCAGAAGATCTAGCTGAACAGACACCTCACCAGAGAAGATAAACAGATGGCGAATGGACATGAGAAGATGCTCAACATTGTATTTCGTTTGGGAAATGCAAGTGAAAACAACAAGGAGATACCACCATGGGAATGGGGAATTAGTTGCACAACCTTGTGAATACACTAAAGTCAGTAGATTCTACACTTAAAAGAATGTAAGTTATGGTATGTGAATTACATCTCACTAAAGCTGCTCCTTTAAAATGTAAAAGAAAAAGATATCCCGCAAATCTTTTATTTTCATTCCTTAGGGCCCAGCTTGTCAACTTTGAGGACTTCCAGGGGAGTGAATCCTGTGTACTTGCGAGTTAAGAGTCAGTGTTCACAAGCCTTCTCCCTGCTTCAGTTTGTTTTATCTGTAAAAGGAAGATAATATTGCCTATTGGATAGCAGTGTATGGCCTTAGGCTCTCAATTTATATTGGTTTGTTTTTACCCCTTTATTTTTTTTCCAGGAAGAATTATAGCTGGTTGTTTGGATTCCCTGGGAATGAAAAAATTACTGTAAATAATTCTTCTTCATCCTGTGTCTTGATTTGGTAATAACTGGTACCTTTCATAAAACATTTACTGTATCTCACCCTGGCTGGCATAGCTCAGTGGATTGAGTGCTGGCTGCGAACCAAAGCATTGCAGGTTCGATTCCCAGTCAGGTCACATTCCTGGGTTGCAGGCCATGGCCCCCAGCAAGCGCACATTGATGTTTCTCTCTCTCTCTCTTTCTCCCTCCCTTCCCTCTCTAAAAATAAATAAATAAAATCTTTAAAAAAACCCCATCCTGCTCTATACCCTTTAAAAAAACATTTACTGTATCTCTATGCTCTATATACATCATTCTACCCAATCTCTGCAACCACTCTATGAGGTTGGTGCTATTATCACTCCCATTTGAAGTATGAGAAAACTGAGGCCGAGAGTGATTAAGGGGCCTACAGTGAGTGGGAAAGCCAGGATGCAAGTCCTGTCTGTACTTGTAACTAACGCGCTGCTCTACCCCCTTGCACAAATAGTTCAAAATTCTAAGAATTAAAAAGAAACTTTATCTTGCCTTTTCTTAACTCGGACATACAGCCTTAACTAAGAAACAAAAACTGCATAACTCAACAGTTTTTCTCCTAATGGATTATAAATTGTCACTGGCAAGTGTCTCAAGAAGAGTTTGAACGGATTGCGGAAGAGGATTTTCAAGTCCCACACGTATCTTGTGTGGGTGGGTGGCATCCATACAGAAGCAGGACTCTGCTGCCCCCAACAACAGTCTCCTGGTCTGGACGGGAACTCTGATCATGTATTGGTTGTTTCACAAAATATGCATGTGCAAAGACATGTCTTTCAGTGGAGGTCATTTAACTGAAGAAAAGTTTGAAAAATATCTTTTAACATGTGAACACAGACCATTGGGAAAATACATAGCCACCAAAAAGTACATACCCATGGCTCTCCCATTTTTTTTGGAGACAGAAGTAGACATATATATATTTAAGCAAAGGGGTTTTTTCATTTTTGTGAATTTATATGAAATCTTGCAAAAGTATAAAATATGAATCTCATTTGGTTTACCTTTATACAATTTCTTGATTGAAATGAATGAAATTACTAAATCAAACTACTCTAAGAGAAATCTTGGATACGTGGTTCAATTACAGCAAACAAAATTAGGAGACCCTAAGAATTTTGTTACCATCTTTGGGATTACTGGTGGCAGACTAGAGATGAACGCTTGGATGCCAATATCAACTGCTTGCACCATAAAAAGGGAAAAAATGTATTACTGTAAAAGAAACTGTGAAATGGCACAAAAACCCACCTTTTATGCAAAAGAGTATCAATTAAAGTGAAATTAGTATTTTAAATTATCAAATTTTAAATGTTGAAAATGATGTTCATTGAACTATGAGCTTTCTTGTTCCATAAAGCCAAGCTAGACAGAGATATAATTGGGCTATTCAAGTGAAATTTATATCTATGTATTTGTGCAAAGTTAAAACATTTAAATTTGATTAAAAATTATCTGAATTAATTCAAGCAAAGCCATTACTGTATTAAATGGAAAGCCAAACATTGCCCATGATGAATATCTTAATTACTTTGATATATGAAATATACAAAGTAATTATTTTTATGCAGGGTTACATTTGGAATTTCCCTAAATTTCATATTTAGCGAACTGATTTATTATAAGAACAGTGATTTTTCTGTTTTAAAATGAACTTTAAAACTACCTAAAATTTCAAATTCTGATTTACAAGCCATTATTGCCATCTGCTGGTTATATAGTTCCATTGCCTTTTTTTTTTTTTTTTAAATTACCACTTCACTAAAAGGCAAAAGGAAAAATGGGTGAGTTTTAGATATAGAAGATTGCATTCAAAATCTCTAAGTAAAAGGAATACATAACTTGCTAAAACATGAGGCATAGTCATTTCAAAGAGGATAGGATACTGTGAGAATATATTTGTATTACACCAAATTGTAATGTATCGTTTTAATTCAGTTCATCACAGAATAAGTATCAGGCACACTATTTTAAGTTACTGTCATTAATAAGCATACAGCTAAAACATGACTCACACCACTGTCCATTCACAACTAGAGCAAAATAAGTGTCCACTTTTAGAGAAGGCATAAAAAGATGAAAACACACCATAATTCTATTCAACTGAATGAAACTAGCACCATGTTTTCCCTCATGTAAGTGCAAACCAATCTCTCCTTAGCTGGAGAATGCATAATTATTTAGTTTGTCAGCTCCCTGAGTTAACAAATGAAACTAGAACTTATATAACTGGTTAATAATAGAACTAACAGACAACGTAATGACAAAGAATCTGAGCAAAAACTTAATATTCATCATTTTACTCTGAATATGACCAATCTAGAGCAAGATACAGGATTTTTTTTCCAATTAGGCATGTACTATGTTTTAGGTGCTTCAGCATTTTTTCAGACGAGGAAATAGCTATTAGCTTAAGTCACACACTAGTAAAAGATTTAGACTGGAGCCTAACATGCACTTAATTCTGTGTTTAGTATATATCTGAGTTATATGCATATAGTCTGCTTCTTTTACCTTTAACACTATATCATGAGTATTTTCCTATATCATTACACATTCATTCAAAATGCCTTTAGTCAATTTAGTAATGAATGCTGCATTGTACCGAGGGTTCTATGTTGCTGTTTGACGTTGAGGTTATTTCTAGTTTTCAGTGATACAAATAGCCTAGTGAGTCTTCTTATAAAACTACCTTTAAAGGATAAAAACGACCATATTTCCATTTACAAGGGCTTGACCAAGGTAAGACTCCGCTGTATTCTGTTAAGACACTGATTGATCCAAAGCCCATCGGAAACTCCAGGAAACGAACAAATTGAATAAAAAGGAAAACCTCGGGAACCTGGGGGCTGCACGCAGGGGGCTGTGCACGTGCCGCTGCGCGCGCGCGGACTGCGCGCTGCCGCCGGACTTCACGCCCCGCCCCCAGGTTCCTCGGTCGCCCGGACGACCCGGGCCGCCCGCAACGGCGGCGGGGCGGAGTCGTTGAGGCTGCGAGGCCCGCGGACTCTACGGACCGGCGGGACCCGTGCAGTGGAGAGACCCAGCTCCACCGGAATAGGGACTATGAGAAAATGGTCGGGCAAAGGAGGAATAAGCCCAGAGAAGCGGCTTCCGAGCCGCTGCACTCTCCGCGCTACGTGCAGGCGAGGCGGGGGCGGCGGCGGGCCACTGGGGCAGGGGAGCCGCCTCTGGAGGGGGAGCCGCGGGCGGAGGCGGAAAGGCCGGAGCTGCCCAGAGCCGTAGGCTGCGGGCGCCTGCCGGGGGGCTCCCGGCCCTGCTCTCCGCGGAGGCCCCGAAAGCTGAAGGCGCAGACCTGCATGCAAATGGAACTGGTCGCCAAGACCCTGTTTCTCCGCCGCTTTCAATTCTTCAACTCTTTCCTGGAGCAGCTGCGCGACAAGATGCATCTATTGCGGAGACGTCAGTTCTCGTTCCGGACAACTGTCGGCGTAGGTGAGCACGACAGAGTCGGGAGAACGCTCGGGTTTGAAGTGGTTTGGAAGAATAGCAGCCTAACAGCAATAACGATGAGGTCCGAGCTCTGCAAAATCGCAGGCGAGAATCCTCAGCCTCCTTCGTTCTTGTGTTAACACATTTTCCAGGGTTTTGGGGCATGGTGATCATCCGGACGGTACCAACAAAGTATCTTAACCAGGGCTTCCCCGTTTATATCATAGGTTGTGAATATGAGAGCTTAGCGCTGGAGATGCAGATATTGTTAATTGAGGGTTAATTAAGGGAATTAAAACCATCCATTTGAAAAGCTGTGGAAAAGAGGAGAGAGAGTTTTTATTCTTAGATGGGAGGAAATAGAAAAGGATTACTGCACAGAGGAAATTGGAGTGGGCATAAGAGACATTTGCGATGCTTGTGTCAAATGATTGTTGTTTCAGTCAAGTATAAGGCTGGGTCACTTTTAGAGGTGAGGTTGGTTGACAGGATACCGGGCACCTGGAGACCTGCTTTTTCTCATGCCTTCTGCATTTAGAGTGTTGGCATTAGTACTCCGTATCCTTTTACCAGGTGTGGAATGTGGGGCACTGGGAGAGGGTGAGAGGCACAGAATATTTTGAGGATTTTGGAAAGCCAGGTGGATTTAGTGGGATATTTTTATTTTTTCCCTCTTCCTTAAATATAACTTTTAAGAGTTTTCATCAGTATGTATAATTGTCTGGAGAATAAGAAAGAGGATACAAACGTAGTTGGATAGGACGGTGTATTTTAAAGTCAATCTATCAGAGGGGCATCTGTTTCGAGTTGACAAAGAAGATACAGGTTTAATTTCAAAGTGTTTCAGAGTGTATTATATATTAGTAGGAAGAGTTAGCATAGCTAGTGAATTTTTTTTTTTCTGTAAAGAGTCAGTAAATATTTTAAGCCTCACGGACCACATGCAATCTCCTTTGTGTATTCTTCTTCCTTATTTTTACAGCCTTAAACAAGTGTAACTGCCATTTTTAGCTAGTGGACAAGAGGTGGGCTGTAGTTTGCTGTTCGTGGTGTAAAACACGAAATCTCCTGAGAAGTACTGAACAGTTGTAGGAATGAGCCCAGGGTGGTTAGAAATATGGAAAAAGACCTGGAGAAGCACGATTGAGAGCCTCGGCATTGCAATGTTATTATTGTTGTTGTTGTTGAGTTATTGATTAACTTGCACTTATTTTCTTAGCCAAGTTGAGTTATTTTTGAATTTTTAAGAGGTTAATGTTGGTGGTGTGAAAAACAACTTGCCAAGTATAATTTGGGACAACCATAAGAAATATCCCTCCAGTCAAAAAGTCCGTTTAGTTTTTTCTGTGAAATAAAAGACACATTTTTCATTTTCACCAGTAACTTTATTGATTTGGATATTTGAGTATGTCGGCAATCTCCTGCTACTGGTTTCTAGTGGGTAGAGGCCACGGGTGCTGCTAAACATCTTCCAATGCATAGGACAGCCCCACAGCAAAGAATTATTTGGTCAAAATGTCAGTAGTACAAGAAATTTTGCAAACCACTTATGACACGTTCAATCCCTCTCCATGCACTGCACAAATCTTTTTTTTAATTTCAGTTGTGTTTTTACCTTTCTTGAAATAATAAAACATAGCATGCCAAAAATATTGCATATTTTCTTCCATCTCTAATATGAAAATGGCTGCACAAAATTCACCAATTTTGATAAGCTTTTTAAAAAATGCATACTGATATGACAGCTGTCACAATACAATGTTACAAAATTGTTTCGAATGTAGTTAAAGACAACTAAGCACTACTTCAGAGCCATGGTGGTGAAAAAACTGAACGAACTTTTTGGCCAACCGGTACTATTTTAAAATCTTGGAGGGGAGGCAGGACGTCAGGAATAACTAAGTAAATTTGCTCCCCTATGACAATAACAAAAATACTTGAAATATTATGGAATCAACTTTTTCAGATCTTTGGAAATTAACCAAAGGTTTACATCAATCTAGAGAGTATTTATTCAAGAAAAACGACTGAAAATCTGTAAGAACAGTGGGGTTGGTGGTGTTTTCAGTTGGCTCCCTCCCATCCCTTTTCCCCAGCTCCATGAGGTCCTTGAAAGTAGACAGAGCCCCAGCTACCAGAAGGGACAAACAGTGTTTGAAGCCCCTCAAACAGCCCGTCCCCATAGCTGCCTCAGAGTTGGACCAGTCTGGCAGCTCCCGGATGAAGCCTCCTTCCTAGGACGTTGGCATGGGAACTCCATATGAGCTTCCCAGGCGTTGGGTCTGGGAGCTGTCAAGGCTGAGTGAAGGCTTGAGTCACCCTCAGGGGCTTTCTGGGGTGTGGGGGTGGGGCTACTGAGGAAGCTTTTCCCTGCATTGCCACGTTGTGATGAGCCCAGGGACAGTGGGTTCCAGTGGCTTCTGGTGGCTGGAGTCACTGCTGAAAGGACTGAGCGGTCCGACTGTGTATATGTGATTCTTTTTAAAACTTCATGTACAGAAACAGAGAATAACAGAGATAATAAGAACAAAACTGAAAAATCACAGAAAGGTCTAAATATCATCAGTAATTTTGTCAATCTTTTGCAAATTACATCAATGGGACAAAGGAGACGTGGCCTTCCACGTCTGTCCCTTTGCTCCTCCAATCCCCCCTGCAGAGGTAAGCACTGTTCTCAGTGCGTTTTATGAGCTTCTGGAATGTTTCCTGTGTCACCCAGGCAGAATTAGCTAGCCACCTGGCTTGTGTGTGCTCTCTGCAGACACATAGGGGGACACATTTGAAATAGTTATATAAAGGGTATGTTATAATTACCATCACACATAATTAAGCATCTTTTAACCGCTTTTTTCTTTTTTCTTTTTCCAGCTGCCTTTATAGGAGTTTTACACTGGTAAGATTAGCTTCAGTCTGAAATAAATAAAAGCACTTGAATTAGAAATTACCATCGCTGTTTGCATACAGTAAAGTCATAGCCTGTTGGCATGCGTGGAGATCACCTGTACGTGCGTCTGTATCAGCGGACATATGCAGATGCCTTTAGAAAAAGCCTCCTGCGGGAGCAGCATTTACAAAATGGGTGCATTAGGGGAATAGTAACTTATGCCTTAAAATAATTTTGCTTTACCAAAGGATTCACTACTATATTTCTTAAAAATCCAGATTTCCTAGTGTTCTTTGCTTATTTGTCTCATCTAAAAAACTACCTTACTTTACAGTAATGCTATGTTAGTTGACAGAAGCTTGGAAATAAAGCTTAGTAACACCTGGCAACCGGGAATCAGGTGGAAATGAAGCTGGAGACGGCAGCGGCAGTGCAGAGTTAAATGAGACTTCAGTGCACATGTACCTCACTTTACACAAGTGGTTTTTTTGGTAAAAATTGTATGTAAAATTATACTACTTTCCCTTTTACCTATTTCATGTCTGCCTGAGCCCAGGGATTTCCCTTGGGAAAAATGGGCTCTGCCCCACGTCCTTGGGGACAGCACTGTTCTGGCCGTTTGGTCAGCGGGGAGAGTTTGATGGTAGAGCTAAGGCTGTGCTGGTGAGTTTTCCTACAGCTCTCGGCCCCCCGCCCCGACCCCAGCCTTTGTCCCCCATGTAAGTGAAGGTGAGTGGGAGCCAGGTTCATAGAGGAACTTGGCTGTTTCTTCAGCTTCATTGGGGAGCACCTGCAGTAACCGAAGGGCAGCAGCCTGCTCCGGTCACTGACTGAGCTCTGCCCATGGGTGTCCGTCTTCACTGCCCACAGCCATTTTCCACAGTTGCACTGATGATGCATCTTGAAGTACAGTCCCGTGTCGACACTTGAAAGCTGATTCCTTGAATGGAATTAGCTTTATTTATCATTGCTTTAATATCAAGTAGTTTCATTTAAAATTATATTCTGAATGCTTTTCAGCAGTTACAGAGGCATTTCCCAGACTTGGTGCATTAGAAGCCCTTGGGGAAGTTAACAAACGAACCAGAAGTTACCTCTGTTCTGATTTAGGGGCCCGGAGTTAAAGAGTTCAGCTGTGTGTGCAGCACCAGACTGTAAATGCCTGGAATTATACACGCTAGAAAGCAAATTATAAAGTATCTCAATGTTGATTATTAAAATTTATTTTTCTTCTTCATGGTTTTTGTACTTTATCTGTAACTCAGTTATTTTACAGCTTGTTTGAAACATGTTCTTGTTATAAAATGGTACTTTATTTTTTTTCTAGGATACATTTAGTAACACTTTTTGAAAATGATCGTCATTTTTCTCACCTCTCATCTCTGGAACGGGAGATGACTTTTCGCACCGAAATGGTGAGGTTCCTTCTTCTAATGAATTGATTTGTAGTACAGTAACGTTAAGACCACAGGGTGGACATTTCAGAACTGAAATGCATTTTTGGCGAGGTGGGCTGTTTCTCAAGCTGTAACTTCAGTTGATTATTCAACGGAAAGGGCTGAACAGCTTTTTGTTTCTTGTGTCTCACTGTCCTCCTTGCCCAGTACAGATTTCTTTTTTATTTTTCCTTGTTTTTTCCGTTCTCCTGACTCCAAGATAATGTCTTTTAAGGGGCAACTTTATACTCTCCTTAGTAGTTTTCCTGTCATTTTGATGCCCAGCCTGTAGGACGGAGACATGCCACCTGCCGTGCATGTCTCACATCCTTAGTGGGAGGGCGAAGTCGGGCACCAGGGGCCGGAACTGCAGACTCTTCAGCCGAGAGACCAGGACGAGCCCCAGATCTGCTAGTCAGGGGCTAAGTGAAGCACTCGACCAAACTGGCCTCCTGATTGATTCTGTAGCCGTTGCTTTTTTGTGGCTCAATTAAAATAAAGCACTAAATTTATATTAACAAATTTTAAATAGCAAAATTCACCATCTCAATGATTGTTATACGCACAGTTCTGTGGTGTTGCATACATTTAGATTGTGCAACCATCACCGCCATCCATCTCCAGAACTATTTCATTATCCCAAAGAGAAACTCTGCCCATTACCCACTAACTCCTCCGCCCCGCCCCCCTGCCCTGAAGCCTGCATTCTGCCTTCTGCCTTCTGCCTCTGTACAGTCGCCTGTTCTAGGTCCCACCACCACTGCTTTTTCAGTCTCCCCCTCACAGCCCTTTGAAAGCTTTGAAGAATCGGCTACATTAGCATTTGTATGGCATTCAAAGTTTTAATATTTTATAAGTATTACTTCAAAGGAAGGATAAACACGTTATTAAATAATGAAGGTAGCGGTGGCAGAGCAGCACTGGATTCGGAAGTCGGGTCTGTGCGTCCTTGAGTGACGGCCCGTCAGTGGCCCTCCCTCACTCCCCGTCGCTTCGTCTGTAAACTGGAAACACAGCTGGCCTTACGGGGCTTTATGTGAAGTGAAGGAAGATAGTGGGCGAAGCACAAAGCACAGCACCTGGCGCGAAAGCCATAGCTGCTATGAGCCCTGGCTGGTGTGGCTCAGTGGATTGAGTGTCAGTTTGCGAACCAAAGGGTCGCCAGTTCAATTCCCAGTCAGGGCACATGCCTGCGTTGCAGGCCAGGTCTCCAGTAGGGGGCACACAAGAGGCAGCCACACACTGATGTTTCTCTCCCGCTCTTTTTCTCTTCCTTCCCCTCTCTCTAAAAACAATAATTTTTTTTAAAAAAGTCATAGCTGCTATTAATGAAAACCTATGGATTTATTTTCTCTAAATATTGCCTTATGCATATTAGGTATCCTGTCGTTGTAGTAGTGCCCATTGCCCCCTTCAGCAGAGATGACAATCCCAGTATGAACTTGTATGTTGCCATTCCTAGCTGGGAGGACGTGCTCTCTCAGACGTCAGCCGAACACGTCTGCAGTTCAGTAGCCACTGCGGTTCTTACTCTCCCCAGGACGATGTGGTTGTATGAGGCCGAGTGACTGGAGAGTTGAAGATTATTTTTAATGTTTTTTGGGGGAGAGTGTATTACAAACAATATGGCCCTTTACTTGCTTGTGTTTTTTCTTTGTATTGACTGTATTGGGGTGACGTAACAAAATTACATAGGCTTCAGGTGCACAGTTCCACAGCACACCATTTGTGCACTGTGTGTGTGTCCATCCCAAGTCTCCCTCCATCACCATTTACTCCCCCCATGCCCTCCTTCACCTGCCTTCAGCCCCCACTCCGCCTGCTTTTAGATTTTAGGAAGGAAAGCAGGCAGTTGATGAGGGAAGTAATCTGAAACAACACGCTCCTGTTCATCTCTGACTTGTAAGTAGCCCAGCAAAGTCGCCGTTTCAGAGGCCGGAATCGTGTACTCAGCTGAACCCCTTCCCAGGACAGAGCATCTGTGTCTGGGGCAGCAGTCCGCTGGCGTTTAGCCAGTGAGGACTTTGGGCTGTGATGTTAGGTGGGGCCAGGAAGTCAGTTGAAAGCATAAAGTTCCATCTGATGGTGTTTATGGTCATTTATATTATTTTATACAGAGCTGGAGGAAAGAGTGGAGGTTAAGTCAGGCATGGCAGAAATAAAAATATATTGTATACATATTTTAAGGTTGGCAAAGCCCCTTAAAACACTTAACTACCCTCCAGTGCTGCTTCAAACCTACCGAACTTGCCAAAGAATAGTACTGTGATAACCTACAATGTATGCCTTTTGAGTCAAAGAATGCAGTAGTAGCCGGGAAGAATTAAAAAGTCTTCTTGTTAACCTTTTCCTACCGAAAATTGCTCTGAAAGAGTTGTAAAAATAACTTCTTGCGCATTCTACTTACATTAACAACTTGTGCCTTTTGAAGGGACTTTATTATTCCTACTTCAAGACCATTATCGAAGCACCTTCGTTTTTGGAAGGGCTGTGGATGATCATGAACGACAGGCTCACCGAGTATCCCCTCGTAATCAACACGGTGAAGCGCTTCCACCTTTACCCAGAGGTGAGTGAGATCCGGGATCGGCACTCCCGGAGTGATTCTTTTTGTTAGACAAAATAGCAAATAGACACAACGGTGTTATTAAAAGGGGGGACCTTTAAGGTTTATTGACTGACTGTGCCCTCACAGTTGAGCAGAGTATCAGAAGCTCCCCTGCTGAATTTGTGTTAGTTTGCACTGCCCTTATTATCGGTGGGATTGAGAATATTTTCATGTTTATCAGACATCTGGATTTATTCTATCAATAACCGGTGTAAATATTTGCCACCTACTTGATGGTTGCTTTCTTATTCATTTGTTGGAATAATTGATGCATTTTATTTTATAGCATAATCCCTAGTGATACATGCTGACATATTTTCTCCTGATCTGGCTGCTTCTCCTTAATCAGCTCTGTTGAGGTACAACTCACATGCAATACAATGCACCATTTGAGCATACAGTCCTTTGAGTTATACATTTGACAGATGTATAAAACTGTGTAACCAAACCACAATTGAGTTATAAAACATGGAGATAATGCCAGAAAGTTCCCGTGTGCTTCTTTGTGGTAACTCTCCTTTCCCCATTGAATTGTCTCAGCATGTATGTTGAAAATGGATTGAGTATATTACATATGAATCTGCTTCTGGATTCTCTGCCACTCTGTTCTGTATATCTATCTATCTATCTATCTATCTATCTATCTATCTATCTATGCTGGTACCACACTGTTTTGATGACTGTAGCTTTACAATAAAATTTAAAATAAGGTAGTTCTCCAACTTTGTTTCTGCTTTTCAAAATTATTTTTCCACGTAAATGTTAGTGTCAATTTATCCATTTCTCCAAACTGATGGGTTGCAGAGAGTTTTATTGAGAGTTTGACTGGGATGGCATTGGATTTATGCATCCGTGTGGGGAGAATTGACGTCTCAGCATCTCCCCTCCATGACGCTGGGATGGATCTCCACTTTGTTAATCATTTTTTCTCAGCAGTGTTTCGTATTTTCAGCCTGCAGTCTTCTATAAGCACTATTTTACTATTGTAAATGGTACTAGTTTTAGATTTTAATTTCCCATTTTTTGTTGCTTCTGTATAGAAATGACAGTTAATTTTGAGTATTGAGCTAGCACCTACATCTTGATGAAATGACTTAATGATTCACAACAAGAAGTTTTATAGATGTTCCTTACTCTGTAATACAGAACTTTAGTTTATATTGTGTGCATGTATAATTTTAAAGTGACTGTTTCCCACATGAAATGATTTAAATGAATTTGTCAAAGCTTATAACATCAAAGGAAACCATCACGAAATGGTATTTTGGAAAAGTTACTATGAAGATAATGTACTTTCCTTCGCTCCCTCTTTTCGTTTTTATCTTTTGCAGGTGATTCTAGCCTTCTTGTATCGCACAGTGGTGGGACTGATGAACTTACTCGGGATAGAAACTAAGACCTGCTGGAATGTCACCAGAGTAGAACCTCTAAATGAAGTTCAAAGCTGTGAAGGCATGTTTGTTTCCTGTGCTGCTGCTGGGTTGTCATTAATGTTCACATAAACAGCTTATACCATTAGGACGTATTTCGAGAATTATTGTAAACTAGGGATTGATTTTTTAAAACACAACTGGTTCACATAAAAGTATTTACAGCAGTTTTCTGAGAGAGCTATGTACTTACTGATATGAGTATTAATTTAGAATTTGGGTGTAATGTACACCAGTATACGGCAGTCCTGACTATAACTTTTGGGGCAGCTTGAATATGTAAATGTGAGGATAAATTAAATAGTCAAATATTTACCTGTAATAGTTCATGGAAACATCAAATCAGATATGCAACAATAGGCTGATTTAGAAAACTTCACATTCTTCGTATATACTACCTTGTATATTGGTGTCTTGGACAAAGAACCACTTTTGGGGGCAGCTGACAGTTTTCCAGGAGTCTGCATTTGTTACTACTGCTTAAGATGTTTGCGGTTTAGCACTTTCACAATCTAAGTGTGATGCTCCCCCTTGAGACTGCTGTTCAACGTCACATACATCTACTTGCGTAGCATTTATAGTTGGTTTTGTCTTTATTTCTTCATATTCTCCACAATGTGAGCACAGTATATCTTATATTTTTATAGACTTGTTTGCAATAACATTCAACTCTCAGAATATATGAGGGGTCTCCAAAGGTATCCAGCCACGTAATATGAAAAATAGACGTTTATGGAAGAAGATACAAGATACAAAAATCATTGTACATGGGGCAATGATGCCTCAGTCCCCTTCAAAGCAGGCACCTTGGGACCTTACACAGTTCTCCCAATCCCCATCAGCTGCCCCATTGTGTTTTCCTGAATCTCATAGACAGTTTAAAATCTCTTCCCTTTCAAAGGTGATTTTAATTTTGGGAAAAGCCAGAAGTCACAGGGCGCCAAATCTGGGCTGTAGGGGGGCTGAGTCACCTGGGTGATTTGCTGTTTCACCAATAACCTGTGTAGGAGACTTGATTCATGAGTGGGTTTGTTGTCATGATGAAGCTGCCGATTACAGTTACCCCTAGATGCAGCCTTCAGTATCATCTGAACAGTTTCTACAGAGGAACGTTCAAGCTTAGTGCAAAATCTGATGCACATTTGAGGCTCTACTCAGTCATTTTGAATGTGACACAGTACACATGCTGACTCAATGGCGTCTGCCACCCCCACTGACTAGTACAGTGAAGTCGTCATTGTTCACGCATGTGCGTTCCAGTCCACTCTCCTTGGCTGCCAGGTGACATCGATGTTGTTCAAACCATCTCATTATATTAACAATGGCTGGACTTTTTCTGGATAGATCTCATATTCCAAATCTGTATTCCCATGTTTCCCTATATTTTTACTAGTCCTTCAGGTGATCTTTATAACATCTAAAATAGCACTGATAGAGGATTTTGAGACATAATTAGGTTTTTCTTAGCAAAATAAAGGAATGGAGAAAATACCTCATAAAATGGGAGACTCTGTAATGACTCAATCAGCTTAGAAGGTGTAGCCTTTTCTGAGAGATGGGAAAAATCACCTTATATATGTACATTTATGATGTTTGTTAAGTTGCCACTAGGTGACAGGTTAGTGTCGGGCCCGAGGACCCTGAGGTGTGCCAGTCAACTTGGCACCTTGCCCTCCCAGCGCTGATAACTGTGATGCATGTTCCAACAGGAACACGAGTTTGCCTGGGTCAGCAGTGAGGGGGGAGTGTTTCGGGAGCAGGGCCAGCGTGGTCAGAACTCCTGAGGCAACAGGGGACTGGAAGAAGGGCTTCCCAGAGCAGAGTGATGGAGAAGAAAGAATGGTGTGACACGGTGCCGGGCCTGTCTGTGAGCGTGGGTCAGGCTGTGGAGGACTGGCTGCTGGCCAAGGACTCTGTACTTTGCTCTTTGGAGAATGCTAACAGATTTGCATTTTAAAACCACTGTTTCGGCAGTTGTGTGGAAGAGGTGTTGGTACAGGACGACAGTGGGCTCACTGAGACCAGGCAGGAGAGGGAATTAGGAAATGCAGGATTTGAGAGAGGGGTGGAAGCTGGTGTGACGAGATTCGGTCATTGGTTGATGGGAAAGGGAAGGAGAGTGAAGTCATGTGAGTGAGTGAGTGGTCTCCGTCTTAGTTGCGTCCCTCGGAATGGCAGCAGACATTAGTGAGGCCCAGGTTTGGATTGCTGCCTTAGGTTCGGATGCCCGAGAGGCTTCAGTGCAGAGGTCGAGTGTCTGCACCTGCAGGTAGACATGGGGCGATGGGAAGACATCTCGGGCTGAAAGCAGACGTGGAGTCATCTGTGTGGAGGTGATACCTGGGACCACAGAAGCGGGAGGACTTCCTTCAGCAAAGTACAGAGAGAGAGAAAAGAAGTGGGCATGTGACGGAGCCCCGGACAGCCCAGCGTCCAAGGGGGCATGTGGGGAAGAGAGGCTGGTAGGACAGACCGGAGAGGAACGGTCCGAGAAGTAGGGGCATGAGGGCGGCCAGCCGTCTTGGGGCCGGCAAAAACTTTGAAAACTAAATAACTTTACATGTGTTGTGTTCTGTTGGCTCAACCATTAAAAGTTATTTTTGTACCAACTAATCTCGTAGATTTGGTCTGAGGACAGTGTGACATGGACACTGTAAAGCACCTCGTAGGAGACCATGTGCACGTTGATACATTTTACAGGTGTCCGTCTGCCTCTCCAGCTGCCTGGTCTTGGACATGGGGTGTGTTGTGTGTGAAGGTCTGAGGTTCGGGCTGTACATCATGTGGGACCAGAGGACCAGATTATCTCATACCGGCTAAAGCTGTTCCTTGGGCTCAGCGCCCATGTCTTCCGCTTCCTAGAACCAAGCGAAAGATGATAATGCTGTGGATTTTCTCCTGCGACTCGTCAGGTGACCCACAGGCAGTTCTAGGTCCTGAACGACAGCAGCATCTCCTAAATAACGGGGGCGCTGGCCGTTTCAGTGTAATAATACTTAATCGGGGGAAAGTGTAAATGTCACTGCAATAAAGTGTAAAATCTGAGTGTGACTGATAGTGTCTCACGGAAGGGGGAAGTACTCACGTAACTATTAAATAGAGCAGTTATCTGCAAAGCAGATGCTTTCCGTGAATTCATGAGCACTTATGTCCTGTTACTTTATAATCATCTGTTCATTAAATACTGAATAATCTGTGTCTTTTTAAAGGAATGGGAGACCCTGCTTGCTTTTATGTTGGTATGATTTTTATCTTAAACGGAATGATGATGGCGTTGTTCTTCGTGTACGGTGCATATCTGAGGTAAGACTGCATATTGGAAGGTCTTTCTGTGGCCTTATAAGGACTGGCTGGCACTTGTTGATGATATGAGAAGGATAATTAATGAGATTAATTGAGTAATAGTAGGAACATTTTTAGATCTATTTTATTGTTTTTCAGAAGCCTACCCAGTAACATGCAACCTCAAACTAGAGCTGTCACTCAAATAACACCATAAAGGCCTTCCTTCCATTCTTGTGGGGAGTTTGTTTTAGTTACTTAAGATGCCATAACAGATTCTAAATGAAAATACCCCTGGGTCATGTGTAACATTACTGGAATAGAGGCGGTCTTTAGCTGGCGTTAGCAGCAGGGAGCTTCTCGTTTTGGTCTCTGTCCGTGTGAAATTAAGCAAGCAGTGAAGAGACTGTTTATCACCTATGGCAAACATACGCACGGCAGCCTGCCTTTCTTGGTGACCACGCTCTACAGCTCAGTGGGGGGATAGCAGTGTGCTCAGTCACAGGTGGTAGGTTGAAGTCAACTATGACAGTCATGTACAGTTGGCCCTGGAACAATGCAGGGGTCAGAGGTGCCATCTACCACCCTCTGCCCCCCTCATAGTTAAACATCCATGTATAACTTTGACTCCCCCCGAACTTAACTACTAACAGCCTACTGTTGACCAGGAGTCTACTAATAACATAAACAGTTGCTTAATATATATTTTGTATGTTATATATATTAGCTGCATTCTTATAATGAAGTAAGATAGAGAAAAAAATGTTATTAAAAAAATCTTCAGGAATAGTTAAATATGTTTACAGTACTGATTGAAAAAAAGTCCATGTAAAAGTGAAGGTTTGAACCCTCACAATTCAAACCTTTGTTATTCAAGGGTCGACTGTTGTCTGCTTCTCACTCTCCAATGAAGCTGGGATAGCCCTTTGCTAGCTTTTTCAGTGAGAAATGAGATGAAATCCACCTTGGTTACAGCTAGGAAAGCATTTGCCTTCCTCACATAAGGATGGATTCAGCTGCCCCGTCTCTGTTTTGTCCTGTATTCACTTGGATGTGATGCCTGGGGCTGCTGCAGTCACATTGCAGCCATGAGGGGAAGACCGTAAACACGGCACACATGTCTGCCCGCGCAGCTTTGCACTGCCAACTGGTGACAACACGTGCATCTTCCATGCTCCTGTTGGCTTAGTTAGCACACAGCCATGTTTTAGGCCACGTCTCTCAGATTTTCTGCGTCTTACAGCAGAATGCATTCCTAACTGAATCATCAGCTTCCTTTACAATGAACTGCACCACATTTAAAGTTAAATATCTAGATCTAATCTTTAAATAGTATTTTATTGTTTTCATAGGATTTTGTCTAGGTACAGGTTAGTATCTATATACTTCTTGTTTTAGGAAGTTTTCAGTATAAAAATACTAGCATAGAATTAATGAAAAATGTATATAACATTGTACTATATATCCTATTCAACATAGTAAGTTAAGAAAAAGTAGTAAGTACAAGGATTGGAAAACTTTAAAAAAAGAAACAAGTATCCTTATAAGCAGATCACATGATTTTATATAGGAAAATTCAGAAAGAAATCCATGGGTAAAGTATTAAAATAAAAAAGTTTATAATGTTATTGGAAACAAAATTAATACACATGTATTATAAATCTATATATACTCTAGCATTAAAAAATGAAATTTTAAAAGAATTCCATTTAGAATAGTCTTGAAAAAGAAATTTTTAAGAATAAATCGAGCAAAAACTGTATATGACCTCTTTTGGAAAATTGTAAAGCTTTGAGAGACATTTAGGAATATTCAATAAATGGAGAGGTGTGCCATATTCATGGGTTGGAAGACTCAAAGAGATGAGAGTTAGTCCGATTGATTTATAGATTCAGTGCACTACCAGTTTTGTTAACCTTGATAAGCTGATCTTGAAGTTTTTCAAAAATGTGAAAGGCCTGCCTACCGTGCTTGAAGAATGGCGGGAGCGCTGGCTTCATTCACTGTTTCCGCATGATAAAGCTAAAGTCACGGGGCAGTGCGGCATCGGCACAGGGACCTAGCACCGGAAGCAAGCAGAGCCCAGAGGCAGAAACGTGCAGTTAAAGACCCCTGATGTGCGGCAGAGCTGCCGGTGCAGGCCAGTGGGCACCGGCAGGGGTCTTGAGAGGCGAAGGGATTGAGAGATCGTGGAGAAAAAAAGAGAAGTCAGAACCAAATGAAATATAAAGTCTAGTTGGATTAAAATCTCAAATATGAAAGACAACATTGCAGAATGGTGAGAATGTTACATAGGAGAATGTCATCCGTAGCTTGGGATAAGAAAGAATTTCTTAAATGAGGCGTGAAAGTTCAGCCACAAAGGAAAAAACTGACACGTCTGATAAAAAGAATTTAAGTTTCTTTAGACATTTTAGAATGAAAAGATAAGCCACCAACTGGGAAAAAATATTGCCAAGCATATACTCAACATAGTATCCAGACATTATATTTCTTAATTTGATAAATTTTTATTGAATGCTTAGATATTCAATAGCTGAGACCAAGGGCACTATGTTAGGTGCTGGAATTACAAAAGGCAATCTCTGTCCTTATGGAGTTTATATTCTAGTGGGTAGACGAACACTAAAATGATATACAACCCAACAGAAAAATGGACAAAATATTTATGAACATATATTTCCCGGAAGAAAATTCCAAATAGCCAAACAAAATATGTAAAGTTGACCACCATTATTAATTACTGATATCAGGAAAATACAGATTTAAACTACAATGAGCTACGATTTTACATCCCCTAGATTAGCAAAAGGAATTTTTTCCCACAGTGGGTGGACGTATGCATTAGTACAACTGTTTTGGAAAAGCAGTGCACATTACCTAGTCAAGCTGAAGGCACAGATCACTCAGCAGTTCCCATTTAGAGTGTGTCTGTCCAGGACACCCTCGCACACGTGCACCAGGAGATAGTATGTACAGAATATAGCAGCACCGTTTGTAATAGTTCCAGACTGGAAACAGCTCAGATGTCTATCAGCAGGAAACGTGCATGTCATAGTTTGGTGCAGGGGAATCTGTCCAGCATTGAGAAGGAGTGAGCCGGAGCTGCCCACGTCACCATGGGCAAATCTTAACCACATTGAGTGAATGAAGGCAGGTACAGAATAAAAAGAAATCCTGTGTACTTGCATTTATATGAAGTTTAAAAACATTAAATGATATGTATGTAGAAGTGGCTGTGTTGATAGTCGCAGAAATGAGGACAGTGGCTGTCTCAAGGGGCAGCAAGTGGAGGCCTTGGGTGAGATCAGTTTTCTGTCTCAGGACGCGGTGGTTACCAGGATGTTCACTTTATAATCATTCCATGAACTGTCTAGAAATTTTATGTACTTTTAGATATGTATGTCATACAGGCAAAATGTATTTAAGCTCATCACAGTATTACTTCATGACTTTATGGTGCTGGGCTTCAAAATGTTCTGTTTTAGAAAGTAGTTTGCAGAGCTTATGCTTTTTTAAATACAGAAAGTGTTGCACAGGACTAAAACGTTGTAAAATTAACACTGTGCACTGCTAGAGCGGCCCCAGAGGCTCCATCTGCTCTGAACTGGTGACATAGTTCTGGCGTGTCCCATGAGGCCTCGGGCGTTGAGGAGGGTGAGTAGACACAGCGCAGGTGACTGTCAAAGTTCACGGAGACCATGTAGGAATCTGTGGGAGCGTTGGCGTTTCTGCTGCGGCCAAGTAGGTGGCCTCTTCGTGTCCCGTGGTGGTTAACGGTAAAGCGTTAACGTGCACATCTGACTTTACCAAGTCTGAAGGTAACTGGTACTTTTCCTGTTGCTCTGATCAGTCCTGGGGGTTTAGAACACCTGCTTCACCACAGCCCCATGCATCGTGCGGTTGTTCCCACATTCGGTGCTCCGACTGCCCCTCCCCAGTGGTCAGTGTTCTCTGTGCTTTGTTCTGTTGTCTGGGTTGTCAGACTGTAGCTGTATCCACACGGTCCCTGTTTCTAGATGCAGTGCTGTCCTTGCTCCGCAGACACTCCTCCTCTCCCTTCCTTACTTTTCCAAGTGCATCCTTCAAATTTCCTTTCCTGAAAATGTATTAATGATAAATCACTTCCCATTTGCTTTCCCCTGCTTATTTTTTTTAAACTAGCCCTTCCTTTCTGAATCATCCAGCCAGTACTTACTGTCTTCCGTGTGTGGAACTGCGGATACAGTGATGAATAGCGTACAAAGAAAAGGCAACTTTAAGAAACAGTTCTCAGCCTTTGATGGTTGTCCTTGATCTAAGTTTCGTTTTCTGCCTTGTTGTTTCTCTGGGGCTTAAAGAAAGAATAGCGCAGTAGCTCAGACAGTTGCAAGTCACTACTAAATGAGGCTGTTTGACTCTTGTTTTCATCCCTTCATCAGAAGAGAGAAATTTGCCTCCATTCTGAAAATGTCATGTAGACTCTGAAGTTCTGGCCTGTTTGTTAAATATTACCTTATGTTCACACCTTATGTATTTTATTTAGAAAATAAATATAATATAAAAATCAGATTTTATATGTCCATTTTATATGCTCGCACATTCAACATTAAAATGTCAACGTGGGTACTTTTGAAATGTTTATGATTTTATGTGGTTTAGTACTGTGACATTTTAAATATGATTTTAAATTCTAAGATAATTTTGTGAAAAACTATAGCTTGCATGGATTGTGATCGTGTGCTTTTTTTACAGTGAGACTCATCTTGGAGGTCTAATTACAGTATTATGCTGCTTTTTCAACCATGGAGAGGTTCGTTTTCTAGCAAATAATTGTTAAATAGAAGGGACTATATAGGAACAAGGAAATGTACTCATCAAAACAATATATAATTGCATATTACTTAGGACTTCGCAATATTTTAAAGCACCTTGTGTTGTAAGTTGTATTTAATCATGTTGATCTGCAGTTTTGCATAATAATTAGAAGTAATGACATAAAATATCTTGCATGGTTTTTACTGTATAGATTCATTCATGTGCATCTATTTTGTAGAGGAAGGAAACACTGTGCTTGTTGAGTTCAGCACTGGGAAATGGTCGTTACCTGCACAGGAGCTAAGAAATGGAAATTTAGAGAGGTTAAGTTTCTTATCCACGATTTCACATTCACTACATGGTGAAGCTGGGTTTCCCATTCACATCTGTCTGACCCAGAGGCGTCCAACCTTTTGGCATCTCTGGGCCACAGCAGAAAAAGAAGACTGGTCTTGGGCCACACATTAAACACACAGACACTACCGAAAACTGATGAGCAAAAAAAGGTTTTAAGTAAACCTATAATTTTGTGTTGGGCCACATTTGTAGCCGTCCCGGGACACATGCAGCCCGTGGGTCCGGATTGGGTCCCCTGCTTGTAAAGCCTCATTCCTCCTATTACATTAAGCTGCCATTTCAGTACTACCAAATGCTGAGTCAAAGTAGAAGCCAACTAACTAATTCAGCCCAACAGGACATGGGCCCCTTAAAACAAGTTCTTAGAAACTTACATATAATAGGATAAATTCATCCAGCAAAATCCTGACCACGTACCGTGTTCCAGACTCTGTCATACACTGAGGAGCCACCAGTGAGACATGAGAGAGTCTGCTAGTTCATGGAGCAGAGTCTGTCAGGTGCTATGGCACAGCTTATATGTGGTCTGGTCTTCATTCATGCCTATTGGGGAAGGTAGATATTTGGTTGATTTAAAAAAATCTGCTAGATGAAGGCGTCATAAAAATTACAGATAGATACATTAACTTGGAGCAAACAAACACACTGTCATTTCCGGTGTGTCCACGTAGAGGTGATCCGTGTTCTCCGAGTGTGTGGCAGGGCTGGCATTATGACTTTCTGAAGTGGGCCACAAAGCCAGAATCTTCCAAGGTTCATAATTTTGGTTTCTTGGAAGAGAAGCAATAGCTTTTAAGACTTGCAAGGTTATAAGAAGTTAGATGCTTTCTATATTTTTAGAATTTTTGATGTAAAACTTTTATAATATTCTCACGCATATGTCTTAAAACAGTTTTAAAGTCTATTTAAATGTAATGAATACTTTTATTATGTGCATCACTTGAGTGATTTCCAGTTGTTTTTAGAAATGTATAGTTAACTTTTTAAAAGGTATATTTCACAGATTCAGAGACAATCTTAATTATTTGCAATGTGTATCTGTACTCATTAAACTGGTTATATGCAAACTCCCTGGATGTCTGTGAGTTCGCTGGCTGACATTTGTCAGACATTTTCCCCGGCACGTGCGCATCTCCGAGCCTGGGGGCTCCAGGATCGTAGGGCAGCGCTGGAATGTGGGTCTGTCTTTCAGCCCTGGGTTCCTTACGGCCGGCTCCTGTCCTGCCCTCCTGCTTGTCCTTCGTGACTGTCTTCCCTGGTTTCTGGGTGTCCGTCAGGAGAGCTCCCGAAACTGAGAAGCTTACCAGGCACTCAGCAGTGAACGAGCCTGCTGTGAAAACGCTTAGAACCAGCCCATTTGTGATTTTGAGATGAATAACGTTTGTGGCAATGGAATGTGAGAAATTGGCATCTTACTGATTTCAGGCGACCCGTGTGATGTGGACCCCGCCTCTCCGGGAAAGCTTTTCTTACCCGTTCCTTGTGCTTCAGATGTTCATTTTAACTTTGATTCTCAGGTAACTTTCATTAATAAAGCAAATCTACATAAATTGTAAGTTAAGTTTCTTAAAATATACTTCTACCTATTGTTATAATTCAAATATAGGTGCTGTTTTTAGTTACTTTAAAAAATAAATTGAATATCCAGTTGAGAAAATAATCTGAAATACTATAAAATTTTTTTCCACCTTAGAGTCGAGGCTACGGGTGTTAGAGAACTACATTATGTTCTAGTAAAGCAGAATTTAAGGCTTCATGTATATTTGGCAAAGATTCAAAGGTGCTTAAGAAACTATTACTTTTTTCCCCTCAAAGGTTATGTAACCTGATCCCTTGTGTTCCCACCTGTGGTTCTGGGCCAGCATTCATGTACATTCCCAGAAAGAAGTGTGCTGTGCTCAGATAACTTGGAAGATCCAGGTTAGATAGATAGGAAACATTCATATATTCATGAAATATTCATATATTCATGAAAACTTCTCGACTGATGTTTCTAGCAGTTCAATCAGAATTTCACCTCAATTGCTCTTCTTGGACACTTTTATTTGGAATTAATTTTATAAGCCTTACATATTTTAAGAGGTCTGAGAAACAGCAACAACGAAAACATGAAGATCAGAATACTGTAAGTAACTTGACCATAGAAATAGGTTTCCTAAATGCTGGCGGCCCTCTCAGTGAAGGCAGTAGTGGTCACACCCCCCGGAACTCCCGGGAACCTGCCTCTTCCCTTCTTACCAGCACCCACCAGAGTCTGCCCGTGTCGAAATCTGTTGTGTACATGTGTTTTTTCTTTCTTAGAACTGTGAAGTTGTTAACCAAGCACACACACACGCAAATGGCTGCCCATGTGCACTCACCGTATTAAAATTCCACCTGAGACAGGAACCCGCCGAGTCGCTCTCCTGCACCGCGGAGCACTGCGCCCACTGCCTGCCGATAGTTGGGGCACCGACCCCCATTCATTAGCTCACTGCAGGGGACGAGTGGCAGCCCTGGAGGCCCCCCACCCTGAGGGTGGTGCAGCCCGACCTGGCTTGTGGCCTGTGGGACACGTTCATTTTGGATTGAATTTGGATTTGGGAATCGGCTCTCCCCCCAGATTCCTTTGTCTTTGCTCTGCCCGTTACTTTTCCTCAAAGACTGTGATGGAGGAAGCTGCTCATTTATCCTGCTCCTTCCCACGGAAACTCCGAAGAAGATGGTTTATTTTCCATTTTTATTTTTTTTTAGGTGATATTACTCTGATCAGTCGGGTTTTATGGAATGAAATGTGGTAATTGGAATATTTAGGATTGTACCCTTTAGTGCATGGGCTAAGCCCTGTACCTTTGCCCAAAGTAATTTTTGTTTGATGTATGTAAGAAAATTGAGTACTTAATGAAGATTATGTTGTGATAATATGAGTAAACAACATGAGCATTTAAAATCTTGCTTTTGAAAACTTTCATACCATAATACAAGGAGTTATCACAATCCAGTACAGCTTTCACAAAAAGAACAGTTACAGCTTTATTACACAAAGTGTTTGCATTTATTTTTTCATATTCTAAAATACACTGAAGTCTTCTCTAGTAAAAGGTTAGTGACTGATGTACTTTATAATCACAGAATGGGCAGCTTAAACTTCAATAGGCAGGAGTTTAACTGTGTTCCAGAATTATTCTTTTAAAGTCATTTTAATTTCTCTTTTTAAAATTTCCTCACAGTCACTAATCTATTGCTTCACTGGCACTGAGACTTCCCTGAGCTGCTTTTTGAAACATCTAAGTGACCGCACAGGAAAGGCATTGCTGCCTCCATGGGCCAGCACCCAGGGAGCGAGTCTGCTCACCTGCCGCTTGGACCTCGCTGGGGCAGGGTGCCACTCCTCTGCTGCCGGGCTGGGTCAGGGGACCGTGAGCTTTTACGTTTGAAACATTTCACTTACTGACAAACTCGGCGCGATGTTCCTTTAAAGCTCCAGTTCTCATTGTTTTATGCTAAGCGTTTTTACAATCCAAGTAGTGGTTGAAGTTCTTTCTAATGAGCGTTGGAAAGTTGGCTGTACTTTGTGGCCTTACATCGGAGATGAGGGAGCTGCTAGCCTGGGTCTTTTTGCAGCTCCTCTTCCCCTCCGGTGAGAGGCCCCTTTGGTGGTGACACTGACCGCTGTCCGTTCTCTCCCTCAAGGACCTCGAACAACAGCAGCAGGCATTTCATGGCGCTCGGTCTCTCCAGCATCGCCTTCATGCTGCCTTGGCAGTTCGCGCAGTTCGTACTCTTCACGCAGGTGAGGTGGCCTCAGACGAATCTGAGTCGGCTGCAAGACACACTTTGTTGTTTCTGTATCAGTTTTAAAGTGTGTCCTAATAGATTTTCAAAATATGGAATAATTGTGAAGTTTACATACATGTGTGATTTTTTTTAAATTAAAAACCATATACCCTATAGTGTATTAATGTATTGCTGAGTTAGGCAGATGCTAATGATCAACATGCAAAAACCTTTTTTCCATTATCTTAATTCATATCTTCTCTTGTCGGTATTTGAAATGAGCTCTGTAAATCTGCCTGCAAGTTTTCCCTTTGCTTTAGGAATTATTTTGGGTGCCAAGCCGCACCACATAGTGAGAGCCAACCCTATTCTTCTTGGTAGAGGGCTTCTGCTTCTAACGTAGCTGAAGTATTGGCAGTTTTGAGCGAAGAGCTGAGTTTCACCAGATGGCATTTCTCCACTTGGTCATCATGATGTTTTTGAGTGCATTGAGGCGGTATCCTGTTTCCTCCAAGGAACTCAGGAATTGGTGGCAAGAAACTGAGCTGGGGAAGCAGAGGGTAAAAGGTCGATTGTGATGCACTTTCGTGATGCACTCCCATTTTGCAGGAGCGCTCCTTTCTGCCTAATGACTACACGGGGGTGATAATGATGCTCTTTAACGGCAGTGAGAGACCCTGCCAAGGAGCCTGTGCCGCCAGTTGTCTGCAAAGAGTGACATTAAAACCTCAGCGTAGTCGGTGCTGCAGAGTTAAAGCTTGTTTCAGATATTCCCTCTATTCCCTGTGACTTGGCCCTTTCAGGCCCTAACACAGAAAGTACGGTTTTCATTATTTGCCCCTGCCAACATGGTAGCGTAGATTTCCCATGTGCAATGCTTCCTTGCAGGCAAATTTATTAATCCAGTGGCACTGATGAAACTATTCAGCTCTTTTGGTAATTTTGATATTGCCTTAATGATTGCCTAACCATTCAAAAGATGCACTGTTTTTAGTGTCCTTTTGACTGCGATGTGGTTGACATCACGTTGTGTGAGTTTAAGGTGCTCGATGTATTGACTTGATACATTGGTTACTTGATACATTGCAGTATGGTCACCACCTTATTGTCGCCACAGTGTTAGTTAACCCCTCTATCAAGTCACATAATTATTTTTTGTGGGGGAGGGTAAGAGCGTTTAAGGTCTAGTCTTTTAATAACTTCAATGTATATAATACAGTATAGGTGGTGATCAGTATGCTGGGCATTAGATCTCCAGAATTCATTCATCTAGTTGCAAGTCTGTACCTTAAATCAACAGGTAACTCTGGTATCTTCTCACCTCCCAGCCCCTCGTGCCCACCATTCTATTCTGCTCACACCCGTCAGGCTGTCTTGGATTCCACAGATAAGTGGGAGCGTCCAGGGTCTGTCTGTCCCCGTCTGCCTGTCCTCATGCCACCCTCCAGGTCCACTGTGTTGTTGGCTCTCTCTTTTCTCAACTGAATAATCCAGCTTCTGCCCAGTCCCCCCACTCATTTCAGAGACATATAGTAGGCTCTATTGGATCTTTCCACCATACATTCTACGTCCCTTGTGTCCTTTTGTGAATTTTTTACCCCTTTCTCATTTTATGCATTCTTCTAGATGTTTTCTCCTGACCTGTCTTTCAATTTGTCATGTCTTTGTTTTGCAGTGTTTGACCTGCTTTTAAACCATCTTTGACTTCTTCATATTGGTTGCTGTAATAGTTGTTTATTTTCAATTTCTTTTTAAGTGGCTTTCAGCATGCTCCCGGAATGTTCAATCCCATCTGTTACTTCCTTGCACGTACCAAACACAAGTCTATGTCTGATGATGCCAGACGTGTTTTTGAGTGATTTGCAAGCTAAGAGTGGTTTTTACATTTTAAAAGTGTTATTCAAAACAGAAAGAAAGAAAAATACAGCGGGTCCTCAAATATTGTCATTTTGTTCACTATTCTTTTGTTATAACATGGATGAGATTTCATAAGAACTTAACTCTTTTATGTCAATTAGCCTGTGGTAAAATTGTTTTCACATAGTGTTTTTTGCTAAAAGTTGCAAAACTTTTCAAAGTTGCTTAACTTTCTCACTATGTTAAGTGAGAACTTACTGTACACAATCAGGACTGTATGTGGCCCACGAAGTGTAACATATTTACTGTCTGACACCTGAACTAGATTCTTTATGGATCTGTTTCTGTTGTGTTTGTAATAATGTCTTGTCTCTTCCTATTATCTGTTTAATTCTGATGTGGTGTTGGATATTGCACACGAATAATGATACAGTTAATTTGAGGCTATGTTGCTACTAACATCTTCCAGAAAAGATCCAATGTGTTGCCACCAGGCAAATAAAGACACTAAGAGCCTTGAATCATCCTTGAGAAATCAGGGAATGAGATAATTCAAAGGTGGCTTTCATCTTTCTGAGGACTGTTTGGGTTTCTGCTTCTCTCTTTTCACATAACCCTTTGAAGCCCCAAGTCCAAGCCTGAGGACATAGCGGGGGCCCCATTCTTGTCCCGCCCTCCCTGCTGTGTCTGTGGACACCCTCCACTGCCCCCCAGGGGCTGGCAGGCACCTGGCGAGGAAAGTGACCTAAAACATCGAACCCTTCACTGCACATTTCCGTCTTTTCTCTGGTCCCAGCCTCCTAATTCTTTTCTGTCTTGTTAGCGACCTGTGGCTCGCATGCAGGTCTTTTCCCCAGCTATTCTAGTTCCCTGTGAGAAGACGGATTGGAATTACTTGGGTGTCATTGATAGAAATGTAACTCCTCTTGTGTTTACTTTGCTTCTAAATAGTGAAGTGTCTGTTTTCTACATATTTTTCACTTTGGTTTTTAATATTTTTATTTCAGATAGCCTCGCTATTTCCTATGTATGTTGTGGGGTACATTGAGCCAAATAAATTCAAGAAGATCATTTATGTGAACATGGTAACACTTTTCATATTTATAAGTCAAACACTAAAATAAGATATTGGGGTTGCCTTCTTTCAAGTTGTTTTAATACATATGATTTTGATAACATCCAGAAGGAAAATAGGAAGTGTATGTTATAGATACCATATTATAACATACTTTAAACTACAGTGTAGATGTTTTTTCTCTCTGAAACTTTTCATGTTTTATTTATTAGTAGTCACTACTTTTGAAACTGCCTTTTCCCCCAAGACTTGACATTTCTAACACTGTGCATGAATGTGACACCCTGCAAATTTTATGTTTTCGTATTTTTGTTTTTAATTTTCGTTTCCAAACCCATCTCCCTTAAGAACATAAAATAAATATGTTCTAGCTAAAAACATAAAATAGATCTTCCTTAGTGATAGAAATCCTCAAGTAGTTCAGCAAAAAATAAGATTAAAAGATTAATACTTATAGCTAAGTCTTTTTTTATTATGTAACTGCATTATTGAATCAATAAAAATGATAGTTTTTCTCATTTTCTTTGCACCAAGTAGCAGATAGAGAAAAAAATTAAATATTCCTGTGTAGAATTTATGGTGTTGAAAATACTTAGAACCTATCAGTGTGTTGAAATTCTATTACCATTTGGCGAAGATCTATTTATTAATCTTGTTTGTGCATACCAGGTTTGTATTAAAATGGCTATTTGCCTACCGACAAAATCTGCATTATGCCTTATATCTAGTGATGATCAAACACCTGTTTCCTTTCTTCAATCTTCAGATTTCGGTCCTCCTTTGTTTTGTATTGATGTTTGGAAATCCAATGTATTTATCTTCTTACTATTCTTCATCTTTGTTAATGACATGGGTAAGTATTATCAAGCTCATTTAAATTTTGTTTTTTTTTTTAACCTGTGAAATAGCAGGTTTCCCCACTGGCTAGAGGTTCAGGAGAACAAATAGGGCCCTTTCCTGGTTGTTACTCACATGAAAAAGTTTTTCCCAAGTAACGCCTCTTCCCTGTCCAACCCTTGGCAAATAACATGGTGCAAAGTTTACCATTTTAAGGCAGTGCCCAAGTAAATATTTTAAAAAACAATTAGATGGCAACAAGACTTACTTTGAAAATATGCAGAAACTCATGATAAAAAGTAGTTATTTCCTCCTAAGTAAGTCACTTTGATAGGCTAAGTGCCCACCACAGGGACACTGCCACTGCCCAGATGCATTTTTTGGAGCTCCTCTGAGATGCCTTCACTGGCTGTGGTGCATTCTTTTGAGTATCCTCACTGGCGACAAAACTTCGTCTTTCGAGGGTGGGTTTGATTTTTGGGAACGATCAAAGTCTTGTGAAAAAGGTGGGCAGTTGGGCTGGGTAATACATAGATCTGGGTCAAAATATGGTGTGACATTAAAGTGATAAGACCTATTTTCTTGCACCAATAACTAAATCACCTTTGAAGGAAGTTTAGAAGACAGAGTTCCAAACTGTTTTGAACAATGGTAACATAATTAGAATAAATGTATTGTTTTCTCACGTGACTTACTGTCATTGAATAATACTCATTTGGATGTGCATGTGGAACTGTGGTTCAGTAAGTTGGTTTTATTACTTTCCAGTCACACTTGTGACATTCGTGAGCCAGACCTATCATGGTCCCCTCCACTGGAGTGTTCCTGGGGTTTGCTCTTCCCCAGCTATCAGACACGGTGCTGAGCACAGCAGTGCCAAACAGCACGTTTCCGTGCACGGTGCATCCATCGACTCTTGGGATTGTTCTTACGTTGTAACGTTCCTGTTCCCCACGTCTTTCTTCCCTCACTGTAAGTAGTCCCTTCTCTTTCTCATCCCCCAATACATTGCCTTTTCAATTTCAGTTTTGAACTTTCTCAGCATGACAAGGTAGAGGACTTGGAATAGCGTGCTCATACCCCCATTTCTAGGAAACCTATTTTATTTTGAAACACAGACACACAGAAAGCTGCATAAAGCAAATGTATTACATGTGGACAGCACTCACTAACACTGACAGGTGCTGATCAATGAGCTGTTAGTCGGCAAATACACCTAAATGACCATAAGTCACAGTCCGAGCTCTCCCAGCCACCCACCCCATTGCATCCCCTTGCGCTGCTCTGAAGCAGTGGCGACTTGTATATGGTAGTTGCTCCCAGCTTTCCTGTGTGGCTGTGTCGCTGGAGTCCCCAGGTTCACCTGCAGGTGTCCTACATACCTGCTGCTTTCCTTCCCGGGAAATGTGTGTGCTGAAGAGCACACACAGGTCATGGAACATGTAGAGGACCGCATGGTCTAGATTCCACTCTTTTAACCCTCGTGCTGTCACTTTACATCCTCCTGTGCCTTCTGGATTTGTGACATGTGAAAAATTGCGTCTGAAGCTTGGGCAGGTGAAGGTTTGACCCATTGAGCACAGCATCGTTCTCTCACCAGGAGAGGCCTGACACCCAGCGCCTCTTTCTGTGCACAGGGAGCCATCAAGGCTTAGCACCAGGTTCATTCATTTGATAGGGATTAAAAAATGGTGCTGTTCCCGTCCCTCATTTACCGTGAATATGGAAACGGTAAAGTACGTGTCTAAATCAGGGGAGCTAGGAAGAGGGAGAAAAATATTTGAAGAAATAATGGCCAAAATTTTTCTAATTGCTTGAAAATTATTAACTCAGAGATAAAGAATTTCAGTAAATCCCAAATATAAGAAATCTATAGTAAGGCATATTATAGTCAAATTTCTCAGAATCAGTGATAAAGGTACAATATTAATAATGGTCAAAAAAATAAGACAAGTTAAATATAGATAGAAGAACAAAAGATAAGGATGTTAGCCAGTACTTTGTAAGAAAAAAATACAAGCAATATGGCAATTAAGCAACAGCTTCAAAACACTTAAAGAAAAAACACTGTTGGATGAAGGTGTAGTGATTGCTGGGAGGTGGGGTTTAAACACACTAAACGGTGATGGAAAAAATAAAAGTTAAAAAAGAAGAAAAAGAAAAAATGCTATCAATCTACAATTCTGTAACTAGCAACATGTGGCTCAGAGACGAGGCAAAATAAAGACGTGATGAGCGCATTAGTGCTGACAGGAGAGTTAAAGGGTCCTGCAGATGGAAGGGATGTACCGCATGGGTGTGTCAGTACGGCGCTGCACGAATGGGGTTCTGCAAACGGTGGCTGTGGGGGCGGCTAGAACAACACGACCGCAGACAGCGTGGCCCCTTTCTCGTGGCACTAGAGGTTGGGAAGTCCACGTTCAAGGTGCCAGCTGACTTGGTTCTCGGTGAGGGCTCTCTTCTGCATTTGTAAACAGGTGCTGTCACTGTGGCCACGCACGTGGAGAGAGAGATCATCTGTCTCACGTGATTTCTCCTGTCTTTCCTTATAAAGGCATTGCCATATTTTACCGTATATAATGCACAGTTTTCTTACCCAAATTTATGATGGAAAAGTAAGGATGCGCATTATACAAGGGTAGTACTAATTCCCATGTATAATGTGAATTAGCATTAAAGTCTGGCTGCACATTATACCTGGTAAAATGTGGTAATCCCATTCATTAGGGATTTAATTACCTCACGAAGTTTGCACCTCTAGCATGTCACTTGGGAGATTAGGGTTTTAACACACAAGTTTGGTGGGGGACTAAACATTTCGTTGACAGCGCTGAGGGTGTGTATGTTTTTGAGGATGCGGCTCCACGCAGAAGTCTCAGTTCCAGTTTCCTGCCTGTCCCAGTTCCGAGCCCCTCCTGTCTCACTCAGGCACATACCCGTCCCGCTTCCCACGCCCTCCTGGAGCACGGCCGCAGGTGCTCTCTTGGTTAAGGCTCTAGTTTTTAAAATCGCCATTTTGGGTCTGGCATCTGGAAAGTTCCTTCTTTTTCTTAAAAGCTCAATTAGGTTTTTAGAAAAAAATTAAATATTTCATGTGGGAGTTTGGAAAGGATGGGTTTTCCCATTAACTCGAAGTGCTAACTTTGCTGGATAACACCCATGCCCGTTTGCATGGGCACACCACCCACACACTACCCACCTTGTCAGAGGAGTCGTCCCGCACATGCAACACTCACGTGATGCTGGGAGGGGTTGACTCGAGTCAAGAGGCGACTTTTAGCACACAGAGCATTTAGCTCTCACCCCAAGAAAGTTTTGTCACGTTCCAATTTTGAAAAGTCAGCAATTAAGAAGTAAAATGGCTGGTGATAGGCAAGATGGAATGAGGAATGGCTGTGTGGTTTTCAAAGCTTATAATTCATATAAAATATGAATGTTTATTTTATTTTGTATTTGCATTTTAGGTGATAATTCTGAAGAGAAATAACATTCAAAGATTGGGAGTGTCTGAACTCAACTTTTGGGTAAGAGTCAACATTTTTAACACAACTTCTTCAGACTCTTTTTCTATAAACTGAATAAGATAATTATTAATGTATGTACTTATTCATTTACTTAAAAATGGAATGATTTAGAGTTAATACATCTTATAAATAGCTACTTGCTTAAGGTGGGAAGTAGTCCTTAGCAACATCTACAAGTCATTTTTAAGAAACTTGTTGACTGCCCTGGCTGGTGTGGCTCTGTGGTTTGGGCACCATCATACAGCCTGAAAGGTCACTGGTTCAATTCCCTGTCAGGACACAGCCTGGGTTGTGGGCCAGGTCCCCAGCTGGGGACGTGCAAGAGGCAACTGATCAATGTTTCTCTTTCTCATCCATGTTTCTCTCCCAAGTTGATGTTTCTCTCCCTTTCTCTCTCTCCCTTCCCCCTCTCTAAAAATAATCAGTGATTTTTTTAAAAAAAGACACTTGTTCACTTATTTCAATACTGCCCTCTGTCTTTCTTCCTTTACTGTTCATTCTGCTGCACACACACTGCCTTACTTTTAAAATTTCTATTTGCCTTGAGTTTCTGTCTATAGATTAACTCTCTTCTCTTCAAAATAGTTTCTAGTTCTGTTCCCACTTTCCCCTTTGATTTTTCTCCACATCTTTCTATATCTCGTTCTTCCTGCTTCCAACTTTAAATTCTAGTATTTTTGTCCTTTTAGCATTTCTTTACAATCTGCCAGCCTCTTCTTATTTCAGCTCAGACACTGCTTAATCTTTGTTTGACCTTCTGCCAAACATACACATGGACGGCCCATGTCGCCTCCAGGTCTGTGTGTTTCGTTTCCCGGTAAAATAAGTGTATTGTTAGGTAGGTGCTGCAGTTCCTAATTATCATACTACCAGCAGATGGCATCCATTCTTTTTCTCTGATGTACTTCTATTAAAAAATAAAACCTGCAATATTGAACTATGTGATTGTATATTAGGTATTGATAGGGTGAAACTGGGAATGTTAGGGTAAGATAAGAAAGTGCATTTACACTCAGAACACCAAACAGAAGGCATCGCCAGTCTCGTTGCATGAGGCACTCTCTCATCCCTCACAGAGAACATGGAAAATATTTGTGCACTTAAGTTATTGGGTGGCATGACTCTTCTAATACATGATCTTTTTAACCTCAGAGAAAATAGTAATGGTTGTGTTTTAAAGATTAAATCGAGAAATCAACAGAAAATTTGAAGATTTTTATTTAATAACTACTCAAAAGAGATTGAAAATTTCAATCACAAACTATTGAAAAATGACAACAAATAGGACAGTGTCCACAGACGTTCAGAGAATTCCATCAAAGCTGTACTCAGGCACATTTATTGTTTTCACCATTTTCAGATTTAGACTAGAAAGAATGAAAGTTAACCTAAGGTTTCATTTCAATAATTTCCAGAGACAAAATTCTAAGGAAAGAAAACTTGAGATATAATGAATGTTCAGCTTAATTTATATTTTGAAACTTGTATAATTCTCTTGCAAAAAGGAGAAACAAATAATGATAGTCATCTAAACAATGCAATAGATATCCTGGCTGTTTATAGTGTCTGTTCTGTTCTTGTTTTATAGAAGACAGTCAAAAAGAAAAGCAATACATATGCACCCATGTGCATATGTATTTATATGTATGAAATCTATATGTATGAAATAATTTCATAACTATACACTCAATTCCAGTCCAGTGCTGTAGAAACATAGAGCAATAGAAAGAGATTATCCAATCTAAATAACAGGAAAAACAGACTGGAAAAATCACAGAGGTTTAGGGTCCTGTGGGACAATAACAAAAGACCTAATATTTATATCAATAAAGAGGGGGAAAAGAGAATGGGACTGAAAAAGTATTTGAAGAAATAGTGACTAAAAATTTCTTAAATTTGGTAAAATACATAAGTTTACAGAGTCAAGAAACTGACTCTGTAACCCAAATAGGGTAACCCAACAAAATCCATGGCTAGACACATCGTAATGAAACTTTTAAAAACTAAAGAAAAAGACAGAATTTTGAAAGCAGGCAGAGAGAAATGATGCGTGACCCATAGAGTAAAAATGATTTGAACTACAGCAGACTTCTCACGTGAAACTATGGGGGCCAGAATAGTGGCACCATTTTCTGTCAAGCATCAGGTTTCCTATAGCAACATCCTTTCTTAGACTTTGTCACTCACATGCCTCATGTGATTAAAATTTTCCTGTGCCATTTGTTGATGTAGTTAAATATTTTAACTGGGTAATTTTTAGTGCCTGACTTATATCTATTTTATTTATTCTTTAGCTAATTCAAGGTTGTGGTTGGTTGTGTGGAACAATCATTTTGAAATTTCTGACATCTAAAATCTTAGGCGTTTCAGACCATGTAAGTACTGCCTAGCTAAAACATAAGAAGCCTTATAACTGTGTATTCCTGGGTGAAAACTTCGGAACCATCTGTTTTTACCTCTTCAGTTTAGAGAGGTGAAGTGCCTTCTTCAAGGTCTCCAAGACGGTCACTGGCAGAGTCAGCACCACAGCCCTGCCATTCAATGACCATTTCAGTCAGCCAAGAAAAAAGTGCGTCAGCGAGCACTTCCTTAGCCTTCTGGGAAAATTAAGAATATGTTAAATAGTTATTTGTTTATATTTCAGTTAACGCATAAGTGAGTATTTGTTTAAATAGTTACTCATTTATTGCAGATGTTAACGTGCGAACAGCCTGTACTCAGCTTTGAAATACACAACTCCTAAAATCTGAGTATAATTTTATTTATACTCATGGATTAAATTTAAGATATGATTTGAAATTTGTTAAGATTTTTCTTATAATATAAAAAGAAAATGTTAAAGGTTTTCTATCTTTTGATCTTCCGGAAACTGTGGGGGCCACTGATCCCTCGTGTGTCGCGTTTCTGTCTGTTCTAAGACCACGCCCCTAAACGATGGCCCTGTTTACAGCACATGTCCCACAGAACAGACTACTTTAAGGAACAGAAAGTAGTGCCTGGATTTACTTCTGACTTTCAGCACTTTCTGTGTGGATATGAGCACACGTGTGTGCATCTTACAGTCATCCGCCCTGAAAGTCACCTCATCTACGACTGTCCATTCAAGACCCTGTCTAATGTTGAAGTTGCTTCAGCTTTAACAGGGGGTATACTACTTACTCCCTGAAAAGTCAAGTGTTACCACTGTTTAGAATTGAACTCACGTGCATGTTCATATTAAATAAAATTTCAAAATGTAAGGATTTATTCACTATTTATTGCTAGCTTTGCATGGTGGTTTATTGGGTTTATTTGTTGCTGTTGTTCTCTGATATGTCTGACACATTTCCCTTTTTTTTCTTTCCCCTTTTATTGGTCTTACCTTTTAATTCTGTAGTGAGTGTGTATTTTATTATCAACTTTATTTAGTTCTCCGAAGTTATTTACTTACCTATTAAGTTGGTCTGTGTTTTTTTTTCTTGCCTTGCTCCGCATGGTCACCCAACTCTGCAGACCTCACACAAGCACACGTGTGCATGCACACAAACCCACACACCCATACGTGACCTCCTCTGTGTAACAGCAGTGAGAAAGACTTGGAACTAAAGTGTTTTGGTTAAATTACCATTAGTCACCAGACCCACTCTAAACTAGAAAAATAAAGGAAACCCTGAATTCTCCTGGTAGGTAGATAATGGGAACCATGAATAAAAGAAAACCACAGATAATCCTATCAACTTGATATAAAATAATTTCTGTCCCTGTCAAACATTATGAATTAAGGTTTAATATACCGAATATTTTCCTTTTTTTTTGGCCTCCGGAGAATGCTGTGGGAAAATTAGTGTCTCTCGGACAGTAGGTAATGCACACTCGGTGGAAAATAGGAGTTTCTCCATCGGGTCTGTGCGGCGGTGTTTGTTTTAAAGGCCGTGGGGGTCGGGTAACTACATCCACGTCGTGTGTGTACGTGTTGTGACTCTCATGAATAATAGCTCTCACACTTAATGGCTCGAACATGTGCCCCAAAAGTTCAAGAAGCACCAGAAAATTGTAATCAATGTTGGAGGCTTCATAAAAATGACAATGCATAGAAAAATTGTTCATGATTCACAATGTGTGGTGAAAGGGCTTAACCTGAGATTGTTTTTTTCTCGATAAACAGTGTGATTAGACAATCTCATAATTAACTGCACAGTGGTTTCCGCCCACCCTTTACACGGTCATCTCTGCTTGTTTTTCTGACCTCTGTCAGCTTTTTGCTTCTCTTGGTGCTCCCTTTGTTCCCACACGTCAGCACAGAGAGTGCATTGTTCACTGTGGATTCCCCTTCGAGGGGCGTCCGTGCGCCTTGGATTTATGCGCGCTCTTGATTTCACTGCTGTTCTGGCACCAGTTGTTACTGGAACTCTGTCGTTTCACTTTGTTTTACTCTCTCCTTCCAGATCCGCCTGAGTGACCTCATAGCTGCGAGAATCTTAGGCTACACAGATTTCGATACCTTAATCTACACCTGTGCTCCCGAATTTGACTTCATGGAAAAAGCGGTATGTTTGTTTTCCTTTTCTACAGATATGGCATTTTTTTTTAGCTCTTAGGTTTTCTTTTGAGTCTGAAACTCAAAATTTTCATTTAGAAACATCCAACTTACCCTATCATTTTTTTTTTTTTTTACTGTAACGTTTGCTAACCATACAGCCTTTTTCACCTGCTTTGTTATGTGCAAAGCAGTAAAGGATGGCTCCTGCCTTGAAGAGTTACTGATGATGGTTGAAGGAGATGGTCCAGGGAGGTGCTTAACATATCACCTGGTCCCCAGTGAAGGACTGTGATGACAGTCAGTGACGATACTTGTCATGACCTAGGTCAGTGGGAGGTGTGGAAGCACTCTGGAAAAGTAAATCCAAAGTCTTAGTCAGGTTTTTAAAAAATTCAGTTTTATTTCATTTAATACCCCAAATATTGTAAACATTTTGAACAAGATGTTTCCAGAAAAGGTACACAACTGACCGCACATGATTCTCTTATCTATCCAGCCAGTCATATGTTCACTCAAAGACAGTTCCTGGCCCCTAGTTACCTGTGAGGCAGCCTGTTGCAGGGCCACGCAGGGGACGTGACTCAGTTCTGCCTTCAGACAGCAGACGCTGTCGTCCCAGGGCAGATCACTCCCGACACGGCAGCGGGCCGTGAGCACTGTCTGGCTGCCGCTGTGGCTCCAGTGCTTGCACTCACAGTAAGTGCTCAGGCCAGTTCGCTGCTTAGTTCTGGTTTCATAAATGAAAATAATGGGACTTTGCAGCCGGGAAAATGATAATGTAGGGCCCAGGGGTCAGTAAATACACATTACAAAACCTAGTATTATGTAAATAAAGGATAGGCCCCCCCAAAGGGAAAAATGATGGACATATCTAATTTTTGGTTTAATACTTTTATCATTAAAGTTTTTGATAAATTTGTATAACTATTTTTAAATGTTGGTCTTTAAATATTGGTCTATATTAGAACAGAAAGGTTGGTAAATGTATATATATCCTGTTAATGACAAAGATAGTTCTACCTTTAAGAGATTTCGTTGTGACACTCAGTTTAACATGGATTTTTACTCATTTAATGTAAAATTTAATAAATGACTATTTTGAATAATTTGTTTTATTTCAGACTCCGCTGAGATACACAAAGACATTATTGCTTCCACTTGTAATGGTGATCACTTACTTCATCTTTAAAAAGGTAATTTTTTTTAATGTATTACTTTGGGGTCAAGACAAGGACTTACAATAGATTAATGATAATAGCTCAGAATTCTGTCTTATTTTTAGGAGGAACTCTTTTCCTCTCTAAAATTCTTTTACTGAAGTATTTTATTATGTAGTATTACATGGCTTTTTTAGAAAGCCATATTAGAAAAGATATCCTTAATTATTCTCTGAAAAGAAATAGCTCAACTGCCCACCATGTGGCTAGAACCACGTTAACACCCTAGGGATATGCTCTGAAGCCTCCGGTAGCGTGAGTTCGGGCTGAGACAGCTCGGGGAAGCAGACGCACCACCGCTGACCCTGCGACATCGGGAGTGTGAGAAGGGCCCACACAGACTTCGAAGCTGCATGGAGAGGGTGGAGGGGGGGTGTGTGAGTTAGCTTCCTGCTACATCTGGAAAGGGAAGGTAACACAGCCTCTGGAAGTACCCAGAGGCCACTGCCAACCGCCACCTCAGTCCGCCCGCCTCCCGTGAAATGCAAGCTGAACTCCAGCAAGGAGTTGCCTCCATGTAAAAGCTTAGAATTTTAGAGCTGAAATAGACCTTGAAAGTTTACCCCAACTCTCTTTTGATAATTAGAAGTTAAGACTTCGCGATACTATTTGCCTGTGGCATGGCTGAACCTAAACTGTTCCCAAGGACCCACTTGAACCATAAAAATGCTTCTTTCTACTGGGTGTGTTTATGGTCATGAACCAGGGCATTTTAAATGTCGTGTGGTTTCTTAGAAAAGTTTCATTGATCTGATTCTGTTCACAGACTTTTCGTGACGTTTTATGTGTCTTATCTGCAAACACTTATCTAAGGTAATTAGATCATAGTTGTTTCTAAATCATGCCATATTCAGTTATTAAATAACTTACTGACAATATCAGTTTTCCAAATGAGTGGATGTTAAACTTCAGTGTTATGATTAAGAAAGGAGATATGAACCAAATTTATATGTTTTCTAAAAATAAAATACAATGGATTAGTCTTAGGGATTGCTTTTATGTATTTGGATATGTTTTAGAGATATTTATATTTGTGAATTAACTCAAAACTTAAATCATTGTAGTTTAATTTTAATATATGACTAGAATTTAAAGTCAGTAAGTAGAAGAATGTTAATGTTTTATTTGGGCAATTCTTTTTTAACTTTCAGAGAAAGTATAATTGTTTTTCTGAATATTCATGAAATAGCTTTTTTCTCCATTTACAGTTGAAACTATTTGTTCCATTACATTTTTGTGGTTTTAGTAAAGTCACTACATTTATAGCATAAACATGAGCAAGAAAAATATGACATGAAAGTAAATTGCTGAAGAAATTTCCTTCCGAGGCAAATCTTAACTCACACTCTATTTACGTAGCTATGCCATTAGGTCCGCCGTATTTAAAGAAATACAGCTCTAGGTCTCCAGGACAATGGTGGCGATGGCACAAGAGTGCTCATGGCCCCACACCCTGTGCTTACATTTCAGTAAAGTTTTGCCTGGTTGCCTGAAGTACTAATTAGAATTTTATGGGTAAAATTGTTGGAATGGTAGAATCCTATTTGTTGAAACCATTTCTGAAACAAGAGAGCTGATAGACCTTCAGGTGGAACCCTTGACATTCTAGAAAGAGTGTATGTAGAGCCCTGAAAACTGTTCACACAAGGAATGTGTGAAGGGGCCTGGGTTTTTAAATTAGAAAATAGAAGCTTCAGGGGTCTTCAAATATTTGAGAGGGTGCGGTGTGGGAGAGGACACACCAGAGGGAGCCAGGAAGTAGGAGATACTCAGCTCAAAATAAGGAAGTCTGTCTCCGGGATTACACACGTGAAGGTGACAGCCTTGGGGGTGTATGGGCACCAGAATAGGACACGGTTATGGTTAATACGTTCAGACAAAACAGTATATCAGGAAAAGAGGGAGGCCGCCCACCTCTCCCCCTGGCTTTGACTGCCTAAGTGAGGAAGGCACCAAAATGGAGACCAAGTCATTGGGTGATCTCACTAATATCTAGAGAGACCTTCTCCCAATTACCCATTTTTTTTAAAATCTCTGGATCTGTGTGTGCCCTTCAAGTCCTCACTTTTTTATTTCTCTCTCCCACCCCAAAATCCATAGTAGAAGGCCTCTGCATCCTGTAAAGCTTTGTTATAACGTAGGTAGTCTTTTTAGTGGAACATTGTTCCGTAGGCAGTCTCACACTCGCACATGCATCTAAAACAAACTCCATGAGGATAAAACCGGTGTCCGAGCTATTCCTGCTGTGTCCACTGCACAGTGCCTCGGACACAGCAGGGGCGCCATGCAAACGCAGCCCATTTTTAGCCATAAATATTTAGTAGATTTGTTAGACAACTTTTCTGGAACTAAAAATATTTATAGACTTTACTCAGTAACTTTTCTTCTAGAAGTTTATCCTAAAGAAATACTCAGAGATGCTGACAGTTTGGCCTACCGGGATGTTCCTGGTACTTACAATTGTGAAAAATCAAAACCATTCAGTGGTGCATATTTAAAGCATGGCGTATGCTGCGCACGGCTGACTACGTAATAGACATTCTTTCTGTTCATTTACCCTTTCACAGGCACAGTCTCCAGCAGCTAGTAACACCTATTTTATGTTAAGAAAGAATGGCTTTTTCAGATGCCTTAAGAAGGATCATTATAAATCATGCCTTTTAAATGACTGTAACTTTTAATGGTATTATCTAATACTTGTATTTTCTTTATGCTTCTAAGTAGGTTAGAGAATCAAATTTTTAGCATCTAAGAAGAAATGAAGTTTATTTTGATGTGACCATAGTATAATGGACATTTAGTAAATAGAGAATGTTTTTGTTTTATTCCAGAAAACAGCTCCTTGAACATGGTGAGGTAAAGGCTTCATTTCAATCACTGGTAGATTGTGGGTTAAGATCTAGTTCAAGGCCAGTTTACAAAGGAACAGCCTTGCTGCTGACAGCCGCCAGCAGTGCTTGCATGGGTCAGCCACGCTGGTCTGTTTCTGCCGATCCTGCCACATTTTAGTCTGCTCTGTTTTGAACAGTAGCAAGGAGTGGAAAGCTAGAAGGCTGGTGTATGACCATAGAGCATAATTAAATTGAATTACCTTTATTCATTCATTCTTTCACTTATTCAACAAGAACAAACATTAATGTCTGACCTGCTGAGCTATTCAGCCATCCAGACAGGTACCTGGGGCCAGGGAGCAGGCTTCGGCAGGGCTGCGGGACACAGAAGGCGGTGTAGCGGTGCCCCTGCCTGCAAATGTGTGTGAGTGTTCGCGGGAGACAGGACACAAGTGAGGCAGCGTTGTGTACCGCACTAAACCATTATGTGGCACATCAAGGAAAACACCAGCGTGGGCTGGAAATGTGATTTCCTAAGTAATAGAACTTAGTCTTAAAGGAAGGGTCAAATTTACAAGAGAGGGCAGTAAAATTTGAACTTTGTAGGGATAGCTTACAATGATAACTGCTATTTTTGAATAGCTACTGTGTGCCATGTACTGTGCTGTTTAATTCTTATAATATTATTCCCATTTTGCAAATAAGAAAATGCTGTTAACTGGGTGATACTACCCCACACAGAGAGAAACACTGACATAACTTAGTAGTTGAATTAGTTGCGCACATAAGGTCAAAAGCAGGTGCTCCTGGTTAGCAGGATGTGGGAGACTGGACTCCTTCCTCCTGTGGCTCTGCCATTTGTCCACGAGGCTTCCTGGCTCCTGTGCCGTCTGCATCAACCTGCTGGCAGAGGAGCGGGAACACGGAAGATGGAGGGTTTGCAGGGGCCACACCTGGAAACAGTGCACGTCACCACCGGCCCACCACCTGATGGAGGCAGGCTGGGACACAGATGCCGCTGCCACTGTGCTCGGAGAGGAGTGCAAAGGCATCTCTGCTGAGAAGCAGAGGCCCAGAGAGACGAAGCAGCTTTCCTGAGGCCCCCCAGCCAGCTGCTGGAAAGCTTGCACTTGAACCCAAGCTGTCCATCCCCAGGGCTCTCAAAGTCAGAGTCCGTGCTCCCTGCCTCCCGATTTATGGGTGTTTGCAGCCTCATTCTCACACCAGCTCTTTGGGGGAAGCATTGTGGCTGAGAAGGGGTCTAGTGACTGGCTTGGAGGCCCAAGGATGCTGAGCTTAGGGGTATGGTGGCAGGGTCCATAATGTTAGCCGGTCACCCTGCCACCACTGAATGTGGCTGCTTTTGTGCAAATCGGCCGTGTCGCAGTCCTGAGTTCTGCATGTGAGCACATGCTCACACTTACAGCCTACCACACTGTATTTAAAGCCTACCTCTTTTCAGCAGTACGGCATTCCTCAATTCTGCCTTTCCCTTCTCCCCCGACAACAGGCCCCTAATTCTGCCCAAAGATGAATTTTACTGAAGAAAAAGTGATTAACTGGTTTTAAAATAAGCATTCCACATTCCAACTTTGGGTCCAAGAATTAGGGAAAAATTATGTAACAAATTTCATTTTTAAATATCTTTTAAAAAAGCAACAGCCCTGGGTGACTCGTTAGGCACATATCCTGTCAGATCTCCCCCCACATGTATGTGTGTGTGTGTGTGTGAGTGTGTACACACATGTCCCTGATGGTCCCCACTGAATCCATTCCATTCTGCATGCAGTTTCACACTCCAAAGACTTTTCGATGCCACTGACTCATCCTCCCACATGTAATCTCCTAGTGGCTGTAAACGTGTGCGAGTGCGGTAATTTAGTTACGTGTTCCTCTCCTCTCTGCTGGTCACTTGGGTGGTTTCTATTTTTGCTGCTAAAATTCCGCTTCAGTGACCATCTTTGCAGAAGCATTTCTGTGATTTGGTTATTCCCTCAAGTGCCCAGGACGGATAGTTAAGTCAAAGGGGCGACTGTCCCCTGGGTCCCAATGAATACCACTGACTTACGGAAACGTCCCTGTTTGTCACCTCAGCACGTGGCACCGCATCCTCTCTCATGCTTGGCATTAATTTACTGTTTGTCAATTTTGTAGATTAAAACACCGTATCATCTTTAACCTTTGATTCCTTTGAATGTCAGAACATGAGTATTTAGGTGCCACTTACTTTTAGTTGCACTAATGCTTTGTCCCTCTTCCTAGTGAGGAGCTGGTTCACACTTTAACAGCCTAGGGCCCCTGCCTCACGTACTCCCTGCACTGCCCCTGTTCCGGCTCTCTTCCATCACTCCCACCTCTCCCTAATACGCTAGGCCAGGGCTTCATTTTCGCATTCATTGTCTGTTTTTCTCTCTTTGACAAACACGTGGAAGTGGAAGCCTCTGCAAGGTGGGAATCCCTCACTGCTGTTTTGTCCACCTTTGAGTTTGCAGCACCCAGAACGGCACCTGGCCAATAGCAGGCATTCAATTGATCTTTGTTGAGTAAAGGAATAACTGTTAATAGGCTTCTTACTAAGTTAAAATGACCCTTGTCCTAATGAATAATAATAGTTTTATATACTTAGTGTTAGGCTTATTAATTTAAAACTAAAGTTAACTGGTCATTTTGTCTTGCTTCTGCAGCTGATCTTCCACACGCTGCAGCTGTTTGCATTTTCCGCCCTTGCCATCTTGATCATGCGGCTGAAGCTGTTCCTGACCCCGCACATGTGCGTGATGGCGTCTCTGATCTGCAGCCGGCGGGTAAGGTGCTCACCCTGGTGCAGCCACGTGGCGCAGCCGTGGGCACTGCGGTGTGGTCCCAGTGACTGCTGAGTCACCCGAAACGTAAAAACTCTGGTGTTACCTTAGACGCGTTACATGTCAGTTCATGACTCACTGCAGAGTAAGAGAAGCACCTTCAAGTAGCTGTGAAATTATTCCTAGTTTTTAACAGATATTTCTAGGACAAGTGGTGAGGCACTCCCTCCTCCCCTCTGTGAGTAGCCCATCCACAGACACAGATTTTTGGAGTGTGCGTCTGTGCGAGGCTCTCATGGCCCAGCAAGGCTGCCCTCACCGTTCTTCTGATTCCAGAGCAAGACGCTTGCTCTGCTGCTGTCCCCTCCGCTCGGAGAGTCCCTGGGAAAGGTTGTCTGTTCTGCAGTCCATTACTGTAGCTGCCATGCAGGGAGCTGGAAAAAGTAGGGAGGATATGGGGACCTAGGTGCTTCTAGAAACACCTGACTTAGTTCTGATCATGAGGGTCTTGTCTTAGAATATCAGGCGCTTATTTTCCCGAGAGCTGCGTCCGTGTGCGTGCCAGTGCAGTTTCCCTCGCTGTTCAAGGTGGCCATCAAAAGCAGCCAGGTGTCACAGGGTTTAGTTCTAGGATGTTTCAAAACTGTGATTCCTGATCTTAATCCTTGGTGACAAATCAGTACTAGAAGGATCAGGTGTGTTCCTCAGTTCTTTCAGAAGGAAAGAGCTTCATTTATAACTGGACCCTGTAATTCTAAAATATTTGCTCTCTTTGAACAATAGGTGAGGATAGTTCTGTAAGTGATTAGTGTACTTGATAATGTCAGATGGCAATCCACCTTGGTTCAAGTAGCAAGGTGAGAATTTATTACTGACCCTATAGCATTCTTCGTATAAGAATTATAAATAAATGGTTTCTTTCATTTCAGCTCTTTGGCTGGCTTTTTTGCAGAGTTCGATTTGAGAATGTTATCTTTGGCCTCCTAACCGTCATGTCACTGCAAGGTTGTGCGAACCTCCATAATCAGTGGAGCATAATAGGAGAATTTAATAATTTGCCTCAGGAACAACTGATTCAGTGGATTAAATACAATACCAGAACAGGTCTGTAGCTGCTCAGTCACATTTACCGCTGGTTTTATACATACACACTTAAAATACCCACATACTCCTAGTCATTTACACTTTCACAGATTTCGAGAATGCTAATTTTGATGTCCACCCAGTCAAAGCTTGTCCAAAGGTGATTTTGTGTCCTCTTTTAAATCCTCCTAGGTAACCATCAAAAAGAATTTTCATTAACACCAGGAATTAAGGATTGTTCACAGTTATGTGCTGCAGCTCTGAGATGGTTATTGTATTTTAACCCTAACAAACAATAAATCCGATAAATCTTTAGCAACAGAATTTCTCACCTTGTGACAGACCATTGAAGCAGCAGCAACACCCGTCCGCCCCACCCCTCTGCTGCCACAGCCCCTCCCGCACAGCCCCTCCCACACAGCGTGCTAGCAGAAGGGCTCCGGAGTTGGGCCTGTCGTCTGGTTGAAAGCCACTGCCCCAGTCTGAGAGCTTCTCTGATTAATTATTGGATCTTGCAGTAATAAGAATGCATTTCTACTTCAACTGACTTCAATATTTTCAAGTTTAAGGCATATAAAGATATTTTAATTCAAAATTACATTTAGAATAGTTATAGTTGAAAGTAAACATTTAGTTATTTATAGTAGATCTAAATAACATGCCCGTTATTAATTTTAATATGCTAATTAAAAATTATAATAAAAATTGTGTAATAATTTTTATACAAAAATTCCGGGAGGTAAGCATTTGGTCTTTTTGTCTTCCAAGAGACAAAACCAAAAGTGCAGTCAGATGGCAGATTTGGTGAATCCGATTTACACAAAAGACAATACATTTATCCGTGCCACTACTGCAAAAAGTACGACTAGCAAGGAATCACATACTTTGATTCAATATAGAACTTACGGAGTCAAACAGAAACGAAGGCACCTGAATTATGAGTGTTTAGAGAGAATCTGAAGACGAAAGCAGGGCGTGGCCCTGGCAGGTGGTCAGGACGACAGTTCACAACCCACACAAGTCATTCCGAAAAGTGAACTGGGACACTCGTCCTTTAGCCTACCCACCAGCCTCTGAGTTCCCAGCGTTCTAAATCGCTGGGACAGGGTGTGACCTGGTACGACTCTGTCTCAGCGCGGTGCCAACTGCGCCAGAGCTGTAGGGGCTGGCGGTCCTGGCGGAGTCACTCACATTGCGGAGCCTCAGCCTCCTCGCTATGTACGGACTGAGAACCACACAGAAACACCCCCCCCCCCCGCCCCGTCCAGTTGTGCGCGTTGAAACGTGTAATTCTGGAACAGCATTAGCACAGTTCCTGGCTAATGTTCCTGGCGTCTCAGTAGACGGCACTCAGCAAAGGCTGGCGGTTATGGTGGTGGACAGTCAATACCGGATGCAGAAAACGGCACCAACAGGTATTGTTTAAATGCACTCCGGCGTCCTCATCCGGATTCCTGTAGAGAAGGTCAGTAACTTCTGGTTTTCTGTCGAACGCGTTCTTAAGGACCATCATCTCTTCCAGACGCGGTGTTCGCGGGGGCCATGCCGACCATGGCGAGTGTGAAGCTGTCCACCCTGCGCCCCATTGTGAATCACCCGCACTACGAGGACGCAGATCTGAGGTTGGCCTCTGACGGAACCTCCCGACCGGCACACTCGCGACTCACACCGACTCTTGGAGACGGGGAAATGTTTGTACACACACGCACATGCGCGCACACGCGCTCTCCCCCTTGTGTCCACACTGGAGGTTCAAAATGCATACTTACTACCCGACATCACGGGCCTCTCCACCCCCAGCGAGCTTAGTAAACTCTGGCAGCTGAAAAAAGCAAAGCCAATCTCACCAAAGTGAAGCTGCTGTCACAGAGTTATCACTGCTCTCAGTGCGCATCCGTGCGCATGCGCGCGTCCCCGTGAAGCTCCGGGGCCACACTAGGGCTGAGGCGGTTTGGCCCTAGTTCGTGCTGTACTGTGCTTTCTCCCTGGCCTCACCCCTGCCCGCACACCCGCCCCCGCCCCGCCTCGTTCGCCTCGTTCCAGAAACCTTTCTCCATCTCAGTGCCGGCCAGTGACTGGCCTTGCTTCAAACAGAACGAGTGAGGAAAACCCGCTGTGGTCCCTGCTGTAATCAAAGCGCAGGGTGTTTGTTTGCTCGGTGGTTATGAGAACTTGAGTTTCCACTGAAGTTTGAAGATTGTTTTTCTTAAATGACTGACTTTAAAAAATCATTCTAATCATTCTACTAGTTGTCAGAGTAACCATTTCCTTTGCATTTAATGTTTGGTATTTTGTTAACAGGTAAAATTTTAAATTATTTAAAGTTCTATGTCTGGTTGTGGAGTTTAGGCATCCCACGTGCTCGAACTCCTAAGGAATGTCTGTAATACACACAAATTCGTGCGGGGCTTCATAAAAACCCCGACTCCGGGCCACGCCACGCACTGTGCTGTGTCTTGGGGAGCATCCTGTTTCTCAGCCTCTCTGAAGGTGCCTCACCTGGCTGCCGCCCTGGGGGCCGCTGTTGGAAGCTTCCGTTTCCTGTATTCACCTTCAACTTCTGTGCTTTCCGGGGCTTCCGTGGATGAAGCTGTCTGCTGAGATCCGCGTTTCCACTGTGTTTAGTCTCTACCTGCATGTGTGCCATGAGCAGATTAGTTATTTTATAAATCGTACATTCTAAATGATTATCCTACTGTCCAACTCTGGGTTCTAAACTGGTTACTAAGCAATCCATGCAAAATTCACACACCTGTACGTTTTAGCATGTCTAGAAAATAAGGAGTGTGGAAACTGCTAACCCCAAAAATAATTTGCACCATTTGGGATCTTACGTATAAACGTTCTATCCAGGGAACATTAGGATTTTAATTTGCTAGAAAAATGTCTTGACTCCATTCTGTTATCACATATTAAAATTTCTTTAACCTGTCTTTAAATTTAAAGGGCCCGGACAAAAATAGTTTATTCCATGTATAGTCGAAAATCTACAAAAGAAGTAAGAGACAAATTGTTGGAGTTACATGTGAATTATTTTATTTTAGAAGAGGCATGGTGTGTTGTGAGAACCAAGTGAGTATGAACCCTGTGATATATTTTTTAGCAACACTGTTTTACTTTAGTAAAAGTAGTCCTAATTCTTAAAGAATTTTTGTTCTGAGTAAATTTCATTAAAATATTTTACTTAAAATTATTTCATGTAGGAAAGTAAAATTATACTACCATTTAAGCAGAATTTAATTTCAAAGAATTATAGTGTATGTAAGTTTCCTGATTTTTAAATTTTATTATTTTAAATGTAACTTTTTCATACTTCTCCAAGTTTTTATGATAATTTTTATTAGATATGTGAAATGCAGATTTGAATTTACAGCTGAGTAAGATTAACATTCTGCTACTACAGCTGAATTACATTAGAGTTATAAGAACTATGAGAAAAATTTCATGTAACTCAAAAGGATATAAAATGTTTTTTTAAATTTCTGAATTTTGAATCTCTAAAAATCATAAAGTTCAAAAATTTTTAGTTGGTATCTTGAGGGCTTTTTTTTAGACTCTTTCATCTAAGGGGTACTAAGTTGATTGAGCCTAATGTGGAACATTTTCTTTTCACCTGTGGATAATTAGGAATTAGTCTTTTACACAGTGGCAAAAAGCTAGGTTCAGAAATTTTAGTAGCTTCTTCTTCTATATAATTTTAGTATCTGATAAATATACCCAGGAAGTGATGGCATCTTGCAAAAGAAGAAACAGGAACAATATTTTGTTCATGTCCATGCATCATATTAATCTAACTCAAAATTTAATAAAACACAGCAGACCTCAAAACAAGGCTTGTTACCACAGCTAAAGATAGATATTTTATAATGACCAAAGGATCACTGCATCAAAAAATATGTAACAATTATAAATGTATATACATCTAAACAGCACTTCAAAATACACAAAGTGAAAATATGCAGAACTAAAAAAGAAATAAACAAATCTTCAGTCATAGTTGGAAATGTTAACATTCCTTTCTCTACTGAGAAAAGTAGATAAGTAGCCAGTAAGGATAAAAAAGAATACAAACAACAGTTCAGGCTGGTGTGGCTCAGTGGATTGAGCACCAGCCTGTGAACCAAAGGGTCGCTGGTTCCATTCCTAGTCAGGGCACATGCCTGGGCTGCAGGCCAGGTCCCTGGTAGGGGGCATGTGAGAGGCAACCACACATGGGTATTTCTCTCCCTGTCTTTCTCCCTGCCTTACCCTCCTCTAAAACCAAATCTTGAACAAATAAAATAAAATAAAAGATACAAAGAACAAACAGTATCAAATACCTGGTCAAATTGGCATTTGTGGAACGCTGCAGGGAACAGCTGGAGAACACACATTCTTCCACGGGGCACACAGAACGTGCGTCAGAAGAGGAGATACGCCGGGCCGTAAACTCAGTCTCGGTGTGCTCAGATGGTTTGAAACCAGGCAGAATTAAGTGAGAAATCAATAAATAGATGCCTAGTAAATCCGTACCATATTTGGAAACTAGCCAGTAAACTTACGGGTCAAAATGAAAGCACAAAGGAAATATAAAAAGTGATATTTTTTACTTGAATGGAAGAGGAGTCCTCAGCAATGTTGCTGATGTAACTGGAGATCTGTGTAGAAGAGAAACTGAACCATGACCCACACGATGCCACACATGAAAATGAACTTGACGTGGATCACAGAACTAAATGTAACAGCTAAAATTGTATGTCCTAGAACACAGCACAAACCGTAAAACATGAGTGAGTTATATACATCAAATTTGAAGTCTTTTCCTCAAAAGGTGTTAAGAAACTGAAAAGGCAGGCCTCAGATGGGGAGAAAACAGTTGCACAGCATATACCTGGTGAAGGACTTACATACGTAGCTTATACAAAGAAACTTCACAGATTGGTAACGGCTGGGATCTGAAAGCGCCCAGCAGACACAGCTGCTGCACACTGCAGGAGATCCCGGCCAGTGAACTGACAGCGACCTGGTGGTCGCCACGAGAACAAAGCAGATTCCAGAGTCACAGCCGTTAGTAACCCCAGTGTCCCGTTCCCAGCCACAGTGATCAGACCTGCGGAGACACGGGCAGGATGACCGATCCTAAGGGGGGACATTGGTGGAAACTGGTCTCAGTAGGCCCAGGTGTTGGACTTAGCAGTCAAAACCTGCAAAGCGGCCATTGTAGACACTTTCAAATAATTAAGGAAAATATTCTTCAGTGAGAACTACTACTTCACTCGGCCTACTCACAGAGCCACCCAGTGGGGAAGGGTTGAGGAGAAGAAATGGCGTCAGAGCTTCCTTCTCCCATCTCAGGCTTTGTTTTCATGCTGATCCACGTGAATTTAAGCCCCAAAACACGAAGTTTATCAGGAATTATATTAACTTTAAAAAAAATAGTCTCATTCCACTATTAATGGGCTTTATATTTGGTTGCTGATAATCACTTAGAAAATATAGTGATCTGTATTTTGAAAATGAATGTTTGAATATATAGTTATGAATGTATACTGATCCTTTGTTGGATTCAAAATATATTGATTATTTGATTACATGGAACATGAAAATGCAGCCTACTCATTTTCATTCTTATCTCTCAATATTGAACTTAGGCTTTTTGAAATGGTGCCTTAAAATCTGTAATGTATCGAATAAGCTAGTCTCTTCGAGTCTAGGAGCCACCCTACAGTCTGCATGTCTCCTCTGGGTGTGAACGCTGCTACTGTGGTCTGCAGTGCCTTCTCTCTTTTCCAGGCCCGGCTGCAGCATGCTCGAGATTTGGGACCTGGAGGACCCTTCCAACGCGGCGAACCCCCCCTTGTGCAGCATCCTGCTGGAGGACGCCCGGCCCCACTTCACCACGGTGTTCCAGAACAGCATGTACAGAGTCCTCAAGGTCGGCTGAGGCTGCAGCCGCCTGCCGCGCAGGGGCTTGGTGCGCCGCACCGCGGTGGCGCGGAGGGGTGCACTGCAGACGGCCGCTTTGGCTTGTTCACTCTGACGGACATCGCAAGCCTCAGTCAGGGACCCTTAAAAAGAAGATAATAAAACGATTTAGTTTTTCTGATTGCTGAAGGGTAAATTATTTCATTGTTTTCCATTAAATGTCAGCCTTATTAAGCTTGCATTTAAATAATTAAATCATTTCCTACTGCATAAACAAATGTTCATCTTAAAGGTTTAAACAACGGTATGTAAAAGAACAATGAAATTTAACAAATCAAAGATATGTAACTGTTTCCAATCCAACTAGGTGAATTGCTTCAGGTTCTCTCTAGTGCCAGCACATACTGGTTCCAACTCTCTAAACTGCTTGGACAGACTAAAACTGTTTCTGACTGGACACCTCAGATCCCCATAGTGACCTCAGAGTCATAACCCCTGACCTTGGTGGGGAAATTCTTTTGTAACAATGCCACTGCTAAGATTATTTCTGCTTTTACTAGCCTCTGGAAAGGTCTTTAATAGCTTTTAATAACTTTTTATCGCTTCAAGTTAAGTATTTTTTAAAAAAGCCTACTCTAATGTTTTGATCCTCTTGAGTTTATTTAACCAAGCAGATAAGTATTTTTTCCATTGATTAGTTCTCTACGTTCAGCAGGTTATTAATCTGTCTTTGGAATCCAGTGGTTTTTCTTTTAATATCCAGGTAAAATAAAAAATTGCTATTATATATGACATAATTTCAGCTGAAACATAATCAGAAAAGAAACTCCAGTTAAATTTATCCAATGAGATTTTAAGATCCTAGATCTTGAATGACGCAAATGTACCTTATCTTGCCAGCCATGCAGCTCACCAGACACAGCCTTTGCTTTCTTCTGGTCACTGTCGTTTGTAATGACGTATTTTAAGTCCTTTCCAGCTTGTAGAGTTGCAAAACGTTTTACTGTAGGATACAAAGCAGCTAAGAAAGCACGCCACATTTTACTTACTTTAGCATTTTCAAATAATTTGTTTTGGTGCATGGACAAAGAAGGAAGAGAGACATGACACCTAACACTCAGGAAGTTAATGTAATACACACTGGACGGTGTTTGCATAGGAAACATTTAAAGTTGGCAGAATTCAACGACAACAACAAAATGGGACAACTTGTATTAACTTATAAAATGTTCCATGTAAATATAATATGTTAATATGGGTTTATGTTACTTTCATGTGCTGTGTGTGTTTAAAAATTAAAAGAGCCTTGAAAACTCTGTGCATGTTTCCCATTTTTCCTCATCCTTTACCAAGCACACATCCTGAAATTGAAAATTCTGCTATGAAGGTAGAGGCCACAGGGCCCTGGATTCATGGTTTGGCAATGGTACTTCTTAGGCACTTTAGTCCCCCACAGAAGACAGTGCGTGGTGATGGACATAGTGTGGCCTAATAGTGTGGCCTTCTAACGAGACGGATCTGAGTTTGAATCCTGGCACTTCATTTGCTAGGTGTGCGTTCAGAAGTCAGAAGATATTTATTGAGCACTTACTGTATGCCATGAACTGTGCTAAGCTTGGTCATATTTCTTGACTCTCTGAGCTTTAGTTTCTTTTTTAAGATCCTCACCCAGAGACTTTTTTTTCATTGCTTTTAGAGAGGAAAGATGGAGAGAGAGAGAAAAACACAGATATGTTGTTGCACTTATTTTTGCATTCATTGGTTGATTCTTGTATGTGCCCTGACCAGGGATCAAACTGACAACCTTGGCATACTGGGGCAGCGCTCTAACCAACTGAGCTACTTGGCCAGGGTGTTTGGGCTTCAATTTCTTTACCTGTAAGTCAAAAGTCACAGGACCTACTTGGAAGGTCATTATGAGGCTTAGCAAGAATGTGTGAAAGTGCTTGGCATGTGTAGAACCCAACAAACGCTAGTTCTATTCACTCCCCCCACCCATTAAGGAGCTCAGCAACGTCACGCTGCCTGGTTGGTCACCTCGTCTCAGGACTCCAAACCGTTGCCTTCATTTTTTGTCAATAAGCAGGGATGTTGGACTACAGCCCTCATATGGTGAGAATTCTGTTTTTGCAACCTAACACATCCGTGTATTGGGTAGTTTTTCAATATCAAAAACCCGTGTTCCATAATATATAGGAGAAATGCAAATTAAATGTGTTTTTATTTTTAAAAGGGTCAGGGCTCCTATCCCCCAGCTTGCAGCAGCCAGCGCCAGGCCAGGGAGGGCGAGAGGCGGTCCTTCCCCACACTCCCAGGCCCTGCCGAACTCCAGCGTTCCCAGAGTGGAGAAAAGTCCTTTGAGCACAGGCGAGTCCAGACACGCAAGCTGCGCAGGCACAGCGCGTGCACGCTGCGAGCGTCTGTGAAATGATGAACTCGAAATTCAGCCACAGAATGCCTCTAGCCAAGGCTAGCTCTTTTAAACGCACAGCTAGGCTTTATTAGACTCTTTACGATGTTGTAAAAAAGCAAAACTGCCTTAATCTGAAATATACTTCTTGTTTATACCGCATACTTAGTGAGATGATGTACTGTATTATGAAAACAACTTCTTTTACAGTAAGTAGGAGGAAATACCCACTAAAAACTGTGAGCAAAATGTTTATTTTACATAGACTTACCGCCACCTGCTGGCTATGAAGCATTATAACATTTGTCGTGAAATAGCTACAAAAAGAGTTAAGCGGCTGGTTTGCACGTTAAGATGGGAGAAATCCAGGCAGAAACAGAGAGCTCGAGGACATGAGCTACACTTCTTTTTAGTTGTGATTATCTCTGCAGGTAGGGATGGGGCAGTAATTCCTGGTCCTTCCCTGCCTCAACCACAGCATCTGCACTGTTGCTTCCTGCTCTCCCTCCTCTGGCGCCTCGGAGGCTCTCTGCTTCGGTCCCGCCTTCCTGTAAGATGATTGACACTCCCACTTCTCGCTCTAGCCACAATGAATGAACTGCTTGAAATTTTCAGCATCTCTTTTTGCTGCGGATTCTCACACCATTGCCTCAGTCTGTTCAAATCATGTCCTCCTCCCACTTCCTCTTCCTGCTCATGCCTTCACCTCTTAGCTCAGATGTCCCCTCCACTAGGAAGCCCACCAGGACCATCTCCTTTGTGGTCTGCTAATGCCACTCCACTTGCCAAGTTGTTTGATCATTTTAAAACTACCTCTTTACCTCTGAGAGTCTCTCATTGAGCTAAGAGCTACTTAAATATAGGGTTTGTGTCATTTGATTCATATTCCACTTAGCATCATTCCTGGCACATAGTAGGTGCTCAGTAAATGTTGCATGAAGGAATAACATGGAAAATAACTGCTTGAAACATAGGAAAAAATTAAAGACAGGGTGGTTAGTGATCCCATTGGGTAATTTTTACTGTTTGCTGTTCCTACTATATACCTAATTTAGCCCCCAAATGGATCAACCTATCTTGTGAGTCTCCAACACTGTTTGCAGTGCTCTTGGATCAAACACAAAACATTAGTGTGTAGATTAAGACTGGCTTGAATCCCTGCTCTACCACTTCCTAGCTTGGCAATTTAACATTTTTCTCATATGCAAAATGGAGATATAAAAGGTATACAAGGGCAGGCAAAAGTAGGTTTACTGTTTTAAAACAAGTAATACAACAATAAACAAGTAATAATACAATCATAAACTTTTACGAACTCACAACTGTAAACCCACCATTGCTCACCTCTGCCTTCCTCTGTTAAAGAGAAAACCACAGGCCCCAAACGAGGGCACTTGTGCTAAATACCCACGACGCCTCACCTGTATATAATGACTCACCTGACTGTCTCACCTTCTCCCAGGAAAAGAACCTTGACCAGTCTGGAATTTTCTGGTCAATACCAAGAAGGGAATTTGATAAAACCCAGAAGAAGATATCATGGTCTAAAAACAATCCTTTCTCTCCTTTAGTAACACCTGCCTTGCCCGACCCTTCTCCCTGTGAAATCCTTCCATTTTGTGCGTCCCTACTGAGCACCCTTCCAGCTGCTGGATCGGGTGCTGCGTGATGCGTGAGTTGCCTGATGAAGCCAATGAGGTCTGTGAAGTTCCTCGGTTGCATTTTGTCCTTGAACACTTCAAAATGGTCTCTGAAAGAGGAAAAAAAAAAGGTGATACATGTAACGCATATAAAACAGAAGAAGTGGCCCAGAGGTGGCTGTTTGTTCTTTTCATTGTTGTTCTTGCTGAAGTCGGACCAGCGCTGAGCCAACTGTGGATGGGCTGGGGTTTCTGTCCTCCCTCCGGGAGTTTATTCTTTAGGGACTGTCTGTTCCCTCCAGAGTCTATCATCAGTCATTTGCTGTGGCAATTCGGGAAGCTTTGCTGTTGTGCTATTTCTCTGATGAGGTCTAACTTACACCTTTAGTTTCCAGAAGCCATAGTGCCGGAGACAGAAGATGCTCACTGCCCAAATCCATGGCTGCAGCTCATCCTGCAAAATCGCGGGGTGCTGTAGTGTCATGGTGTCCCATAGTGTTAAGTTTTCAGATAACTTTGAATTTTTTCAGGTGGTCTTTCCCTCCAGATATAAAATAAGAAACTCAATGACCCCAGACCTCCAGAGCATGGCTTCTGACCAATATCTCACCAGGGAATGCAAAGCAAATTGAAAAGGATAAAATAACTCCTTATCTCACCAAACGGCCCTGGGTGGAAACCATTTATGTAAGGGGGTAGAACTGCAGGTCTGGAAAGGAAGGGCCCCCAGGAGTCGACAATACAAGGAGGGCTGGCTGGGAATCGAGACACAGGCACTTCCTCGAGGGGAAGACCTTGGTTTCCAAAGGTCCTCCCAAGAGTCGGCTCAAATATTACTGGCCAAGCAGATTGCCCAGGGCTCCTCCTCCCATACCTTCTCAGGGTTGGCATAGTCCTGGGGGTGCAGGGCAGGGCTGAAATTTGGGGAGGGGAGTGGTGTCCAGTGGTGCCCCAGCAGCGAGGGACAGGGAAGCAGGCAAATAGGACGTTGTGTAAACCCAGGAGTTCCTGCCCCAGTGGCACCTGGTTCCTTCTATTCCCGAGATCAGAAGCTGATTGGTGGGAGCCGCACCTGCAGTGATGGAGTCTCGCAGCTGACCGCCCTGCCCCAGGCTCCCTGGTAAAATCTGCAGAGATCCAGCTTCCTCCCAGGGTAAGTTCCTGAGTCTGCCGGCAGACCCCCCAGGCTCCCTGCCACCTCTGCTCAGGCCCGGTACATGCATTGAGCCTAAGTCCAGGGCAAAGGCCTTCGAGGTGCTCACTCCCCCTTTGCTTGTTCACTAGCATCCATTTGCTGGGATTAAACATTATCTGCAGAACATCCAATTCCCCGCTGAGGCCACTTTGGGACAGGGTGGGCTGTGTGCATGGAACCTGGTGTAGCCCCGGAGGGTGTAGTGCTGGTCCCTGCGATGGGAGGCACGTGGCCTGCAGCCAGCCAGGTGCCCACTGGATTTGGAACCTGCAGGTGAGTGGTTGCAATGACAGGTCGCTGAAACCTCTTGGAGGCAAAGCTCCCAAGTCTGTAAAAACCTGGAAAGTACCCTGAAATGGCTTTGACTGAACCCAAACCCTGAAGATTGTGAGTGTTTTTTTTTAACTAAAAATGTTTGTAAGGCTTTTGTGGGAGCACAATGACATCATGAAGTGTGACACGACACTCACATGATTGTTAATTCTGTCAGAGACACAGGAAATTGGAAAACCTTTTTATAATTTTTTTTTACTTATTTATATTTGGAGAGAGAAGGAGAGGGAGAGGAACATCAATCAGCTGCCTCCCACCTGCCCCAAATGGGGCCCTGGCACATAACCCAGGGATGTGCTCTGAACAGGAATCGAACCGGCAGTCTTTACAGTTCACGTGCCAGTGCACAAACCACTGAGCCACAGCAGCCAGGGCCAGAAGACCTACTCTTAAATGAAGTCTTTAGGCGAAAGTGAAATGGGGTGGCTTGTCGATGTGGACTGGGCTGCCTGCCCTGTAGCTGAGGGAAACTGAGAACGGGACTGCCACTCTGAGTCCAGGTGACTCAGTCTCCCCACTTCAATTTCTTCATGGTGATTACTAGCTTCAGGCGGAGCAGAAAGACAGCTGGCCTGCCCAGGCTTCAGTGCGCCCGTCCAGGAGGCAGAGAGGATTCGGTGTGACCACCCCTGAGGTTGGCAGAGCACCGCCCCTGTCTCAGGCTGACACAGCTGTGATAATAGGATCGTTCTCAGAGACGTGTGATGGGTTGTTATAATCAGGTGCGTTTAACAAGACAAAAATAAAAAAGTCACTCATGCCAAGAATTCAAGGCAAAGCCAGATAACTTTTTTTTTTAAGTGATCACGTTCTTGCTATGTGCTAGACAGAGGAAGGAGCTCAGAGGGAAGCGGTACATTCTGTGCCTTCAAGGAGGAAAGAGACATACAAGTCAGCAATTACACTCAGTCCTATGGGTAATGGTGGCAGTGGTAGCGAGGGATGTTTCCAGAATATGAACCCACAAATGGGACCCTGGGTCGTCGTGATTCCTGAGAGGGGAAGCTACCGATACACAAATGAGCCGCAGGCGGACTCACAGACCACTGCCCAGACCACTGCCCTGACGAGCTCTGGGCACCTGTCCCAGGGGACACGGAAGTCAGCTCAGCCTCATGGGTGTCCGTCTGCTGGAGAAACACCGGGAAGGTGGGAGACGGATGGGAAAGACCAGTAATCAGCATACATCGAGCCCCTCCCATAGACCAGGCGCTATACTTAATATTCTAAACACAACATGTACTCCTCATCACAGTCCTGAACCCTCCCCCACTTCCTTCTCCTCCTCCTCCTCACAGAGCAGGAATACCTTCATTAAAGGAAACCCAGGAAGCAGAAACACAAATTTGGCAATGAATCTATCTCTGAATTGGGCTTTGACTTTGTGGCAGGCAAAAACAAGCTGATGCTCCTTTTTAAAAACACATATGTAATATAATCAATACTTGGTAAATATTTGTTGGTTTAATTCATGAAACGTGTGGATGTTAAAGAAAACATTACATATACCCCAGAAAGGAGCAAGATGACCTATTTCTGCCCGGCCGCCAGCCCTACAGCACTGCCTCCCAGGGGCACCACTCCCGTGGCTTTCCGTGGCTGTCACCATCCCCTCCCACCTCGGGACACCCCAGGTGCAGTGTGAGCACGGTCTCCCTGCAGCCCAGACTTCATTATAAGTAAAAGTGATTTTTATATGATTTTATGCCTTTTCGCCAATCTCTCTGGAAGAAGCAGATGAAAATTTACATTTTTAACAGAGAATGATTACCTTAAAACCAAAGCTAGATCAAAAAATCAGCTGGAGCTCAGAACACACATGTTTTTCCTGTAGACTCAGCCAAATGTGAACCTGAGGGCGGGTGTAATTCCTCAAGCTCAGCCGGGCTCTGCGGGATGGTTGTGGGGCACCCACCTACCTTGGCAACATGCCTGCCTTCAGTGGCGAACACAGCCAAGGAACCCATCCGAGGAGGACTGGGGGAAACTAACACTGCCTTTCCGTGCTGGAAGCCACGGCCACACAGCATGGAGCAGAGGACTAGCCAGGGTGCCTTGAAGCCAGTTTCCTCTAGAAATCATCAGTGGTGGGCTCCTCCTCATATTAAAGTATGGTCCCACTGTGTGGCCCTGCCATCACAGTGGCTTTGGGGCAGCTGGACTTCTTACGAGAATGCTCAGGCTCCAAGGGTACCTGTCCCAGGAGAGCGGCGAGTGGGAGTCCACTGCCTTTTGCGAGCCAGCCTCCCACTCACGCGGCATCCCTTGCGCCACGTTGCTTGGACGGAGGCAAGAGAGGCCCCCCTTCTTGATGGGAGGAGTGCCAGAGAATTCACAGCTGTGCTTCGAAGCCTCCACGGAGCCTCCATTTCTCCATATGACAAATGGGCATGATGATGCTCCTTCAGCTGGATCTTTTTGGGGGGTGGAAGGATACATGCGGCTTATCCAGGTGAACACGTGGTGGAAATTAAGGCGCGGCCTAAGCTTAAGAGAAGGACAAGTAGGAAAAGCTGTCTCCTGGTACTCCTCCTCAAACCGGGCGGTATCATATTATTTCAGAAGCTGAAAAGCAAATACAGTTTTCTCATTGATATTCTTCTCTTGACATTAGATCACCTAAGTTGTAAGAACAATAGTTTGCCCCATGCGATCAATAATAAAACCACTTTGCCTGAAAGAGAAATACAGCCTGTAGGTGTTTTTGCTTTTCCCTGAGTTTGCCCTCGACCGAAATCAGGTTGTCCACCACGGCGACGCACCTTGTCACCCCCACCCACTGCCAAGATCAGCGTCTCACCGTGTCACTGCACGGGAACGTGCAGAGTGGAGAGAATTTAAAACAGAAATTCGTTGTCATTGGCCGGTGTATCACGGAATACACTTGTCGTTTTTACCCCGTGTGTAGGAACGATGTAAGTAAAAACTTGTTCTGCACCCACTTCAAGGGTTATGCTAATAGCAATTAATTGCATTCATTTATTAGGTAGAACTCTTGGTAGAACTCTTGGTTGTAAGCACTGACAAAAAAAAAAAATGGGAGCAGGCTTCCCCGAAAAGGGAACTGCAGGCAGCCCAGAGCCCTGGAAAGCCGGACATGCCCAGGCCTCCGAGGATCTGCAGCCCACTGGTGAAAAGCAGAATGCTCCAGGATCCCTCTGCCTCCCGCCCCCACCCCACCCCCGCTCCTCCCTGTGTCAGCCGCAGGCCACTCTTCCTGCTCACTGATTTCACCTGCTTCCCAGCTGGCACGACTGGCAGAAGGTGGCTGTCCCATCATTTTCTATTGTGAGTCTTTCATTTAGCAGACTTGCCCAAATTGAACAAGACCTTTTAGTCTTAGGTTCAGATTCTTGGGAGAGACGATAGGCTGGGCCCTGTGTGGGTCCACACCCACTCATCGGACGTAAAGGGTTGAGTCCCAGCACAGCTGCAGGCTCCTGGGTGCAGGTGGGGGAACGAGGGTTAGGTCAGACAGGGGAGGAGTGCTGGGAGGGGCTCAGGGATTCCTTCTGGAGGGCAGGGATGCCCAAGAGGGTGGCTACTACAACTCACTGACTCATCATTATTTACTCATACGTTTTCCTGTTTCACTCGACTTAAGGGCAGAACTACGTTTTATTCGTTTGTTCCGTCAATATCAAGCACAT